>JBANCY010000461.1:0-32144 GCA_037040045.1 Phorticella flavipennis | reverse complement strand
GTGAGTGCGACAAGCACTCTAAATTTATAAGTGTGATTCGGGTGTCAGAAAGTGACACTCTTGACGTTCTCTGATACCTATGTATATATCCATTTTTTGATTAGTTCTCATTTCTTGGAGTTCGTTCCAATCATTTGAAAATAGATTTTAGACATCACATGATCGTAGCAGTATTTTCCATGTCGGTCTTAACTATTTCTGTATACGCATGTATATAAAATTTATTATTAGGTATCTATAACAAACTATCGGGTCACAGTCTGAAGCACTATTTTCCTTTTTTTCTACTTCCTTCACTAAAGATCTTTTTAACGCGGGTGGATTTCGAATCCAACGCGACAACCTAGCTTTTCTAGGAGGAATGTATATAACAACTAGTTGTTAACCCAAAGAAACTCTACCTTATAGAGATGCTGTTGAACTGCTCAGGGTTAGGCTTAGGCTTCGACGCTTAACTGCCAGCTCCAAATAGGTGTAGTTTCCGGGGTTCTTAAAATAATTCCCAATGTTGTTTTCTCCGTAATATTATTCCACTTGACCAAGTGGATTTGATTATATTGACGCTCATGGCCTGAAATATGTTTTCCTGGCACTTTTTTTTATAATATTTCGCCACACTTTATAAGAAAAATTTTCCCATTTTACCTAGATGATCATTTTACCTACTCAATTTGTGACAATTAAATCCGTTCGGTTAGTTTTATCACCTGAAATGTCCTTAATTTAATTTATCCATTTAACACGTTGTATGAATTGGGGGGGGGGGGGGCTGTGCGGGGACAAAAGGGCGAGCTTCTAGTTGAACAACCAACGACAAGGACATCACCAACAACACACGTACATCCTGCGTACATTGTTATGCCTGAAACTCGAAACAACACTCGAAACTCTCGAATAAAAACAAACTACTCCCGAGTGAACAACATAGGAAACAAACGCGGATTGAACCAAAAAAATGGCCTGCATGCAATTTGCATAAACTTTTTATGCGCAGAACAATGGAGGCCAAAGGGGAAGAGCGAGAGCGAGCGCAAAAAAAGGTAGCGGAAACGGAAATGGATGCCGCACGGTCCGGCTGTGTGTGTTGTGTGTTCGATAAAGAGCAGCGCGCTGAGCAGAACCTGGCGCCAATAGGCAAACATAACTGAAACAACAATAACAATTACAACAAAAAGAAAAATACTCTGCATAAATCACTGCCCCCCAGGACATGGGCTGGGGTGGCCTCACGTTGGGTGGGGTACAGTGGGCTGGCTCGGCGTTGGGAGCACACAAACATTTCATTTCGACCATTTCAAGCAGCCAGTTTCCATTTTTTATGAACTTGTCGTACATCGTTACAACAAACTCATGTACTCGATATACATAAAAAATGCATAAAATGCCAGCAATATGACGCTGTAGCTTCAGTTAAGCACGCTGGATACCCTAACCGAGGATATTCCGATATTCTTATGGAGTTGGCAAGGGCAGGAGAGTGTTTTAGTTCTTCGAGTGACATTTTCTATTCTAAACGATTTGTTATACAGTGAAACCTCTCTGCAGTGGACAGCGACGGTCGCCTGAAATTTGTCCATTATTAAGAGGTGTCCACTAGTGGGATGTTTATATACATGTGTTTTTCCCTGTTCCCAAGTTTTGTCGATTAAAAGGGGGTGTCCACTCATGAGAGTGTCCACTGTAGAGACGTTTCACTGTATATATATTGTAAATTTTAGGACTCTAAAATTAAAAAGCTTGAAGCTAAATGAATATGAATGAAAAAACAAATGTGGAAAACCTAAATTTTTGAAGCGATGGATCTTATACAAGAAGTCAGAAGTGTAGAAGTCTTAAAATAGTTTCCAATGATGCCAATATAGTTGCAATATAATAATATATAATAGCTCTTTAGGCTAAAACATTCAGACGAGAGCGTGGAGGAAGTCAGCATATTGTTTCTTCAAAAACTTTTGTCATGGTAGTTATACAACTTGGTTACGTTGGATATTACTTCTTGAAAATATATTTATACACTCTCCAAAGAATATTTAATGGATGATATAATGATTTCTTTACATTTTTCTTAAAAAAAAACCCCGAAATGCATATGTATTAAGGTTCAGATTCAATACTTTCCAGTTTATGCTGTTCATGAATATATATGAAATATTAGGTTAGGCCAAGCCTCCTAAGCCCTGTTAACATATAAAGTCAAACCCCGATAATTTGTCCCCCGCTTAATCAATAATCGCGATAATTCGAATAAATTTCAGGTCCCTTGAAAAACTCTATTAATAAAAATCTCGTTAAATCAAAAACTCGTCTAAATTGAAAAAATTTCAATTCCCTTGTCATTTCGAACTATAGGGATTCGACTGAATTTGTATAAAACTATTGTACAATGTTTTATCATTATCTATGAACATTAAAAAAGGTCATTCTATTAATTAACGAAGATTAATGTTAGGAGAGACCTTTTGAAAAGCGCAATTTCTACAACTTTCTTATATAGATTCTCTATGCATCGATCTAGATCTGTTTACATATATTTTCAAGCAGTTTAAAAGATATATTAGTATTATATGGCCATAACAACCCTTTTGGGTCAAAATCTGAAGCACTATTTTCCTATATTTCTGCTCCCTTCACTGAAGAACTTTTTTTGACGTGGATGGATTTCAAATCCTACGACACAACCTAGTTTTTCTAGGAGGCTCATGCCTATCGACATGAGTGGGACTCGAACTAGCACCTATGGTTTGACGGGACAATGCGCTATCGATTGGTCCACCGAGGCCCCAAATATATGCATAGTTTTCGAAATCCCATTACAATTACTTTCAGCAGTTTCTTCAGTTTAACATGTCCTAATTGCTGAAATTGTAGCTACTTGTGTAGGGTATACGAACACGGTGTGTTATTTATTTGTTTCTGTGTTTATTTATTGTCTGTTTTTCGGATTGGTCCGTGGTGTGTTGCTTTATCGAAACAGGACGTTTCATGTGTCAAGCTCGGGCTTCCTGGATGGCGACACCACCATCTCGTGAATCTATTGACATCGAATGTTGCCGAAATCGCATTTATCATTTTGGGTAGCGGAAAAATTAAACACATTGAGAAACTTATGCGTAGCGGATATCCTTGACATATCCTGTCACTTGGCAGTGCGCAGTGAAGATCTGGAATACAGGATGAATACATTGTGTGTAGTTTTGGCAAATTCGCATGGGTGTTTGAGTACTTATGAGATGAGATGAGATACATTTGGGTTTAGGTTTGGGTTATCGCTTGACATCGCTGGGTAATGCAATGAAATGTAATGCAATGCCCTGATTAGCCCTCGTCCTCGACAGATCTGGATCTAGAGTTACACGGCGAATCGAACACCGTGCGACACCTGACGGGAAGTGGCGGCAATCCCGCCGAATGCCGGATAGAATGGAATACGAAAGAATTTTCCTTTCCCTTTTTATTTTGTGTATAGCAGGCAGGCAGACAGATGGACTGGCAGACAGACAGACAGACAGACAGACAGATATATGGAGCTATGCATCTTTAATATAATTTATGTTTCTTTTGTTGCTGTGGTTGTTGCATTTTATATCAATTGGCATGGAAGCGCTTGGCACGTTGTCCAGCTGCCCGAGCGTCTGCCGCATATGAAATGGCATTTATGCTTTATGTTCCTGTTAACTGTAGACTATAATTATCGGAACAGCAGAGAAGTCGGCAGCCAACAGCCAGCAGCAGTCGCAGTCGCAGTTGCCGTCGCCGTCGCCGTCGCCGTCGCCGTCGCCGTTGATGCTGCAACGCTCAGAGAACTCAAATATCAAAAAAACAAAGAAAAAAAATAAATTATACCACAAAGAAAAAACCGAGAACATGCCGAAGTGGGCATACCCTGACAACCTTAGAAAACCAGTTTTATTTGCAATAAAACAATTTGTAGCTAATACTAAAGGTTATATGTAGCTCTAGCACTCGGCTTTCTGATCATAAAACCATTTATAACCACGTTTGCACGATGCTCAATGGATGTTAACTTCAAGTCGCTTAGAGTATTTCAACTGTCATGTTGTCTATTTTCGTGCTGCATTTAAATACCCTCGGTAAGGGCATTAAGTTTATTTCATGCCCTTAAGCTACTTTTTTGGCCTGCCAGAAACTGCCAACTGATTTATCGTATTTGAAACATTCTCATACCCTGTATGAATGCTTCAAAATTTCTATACACTTTACGAAGAAAATAGTATATGCATTTTTTGCTGAACTTTGAAATACAGTCAAACTTCCTTATAATGATTGATAACGGGACCAGAAAATCACTTTATTGTATAGAAACTTCAGAAAATTGGAACGAAAAAGTTGTGTGTTTGAAATCAGTTCATAATAGGGAGAGCTTCATTAGATAGAAGTTCACTATAGAGAAGTCCGAATTTATATACAGAAGAGAGAAGAGAGCGACGTAAGTTCTTCCGATGGAGTCATGTTCTGTCTGTCAGTTTTTGGGGAACAAACTTCTCTAGTTTATCAGAATCGTTCGTATGGTATCACTGTATTATGCAGTTGCCAGAGAATTAAAGTCAGAATTAAAGATATTCCCAATAAACATTCGAAACACTTAGATTCTTTCATTATATATTGTTCTACAAAATTTCAAAACAATCGGCCTATGTACATAGAAGATGATTCTCATTAAATACACTTTTCTTCTCTTAGTTTTATAGAAATTTAGGGCAGACTGAGCTGGCGGAGCTTATGTTTCGTAAGTCTGTAGAGGTTCTTGCTAGAACAACAATTATATATACCTCATTCCGTTCCAACTTGAAAAGGAGTATAAAAACTTCGGCAAACTGTATATAATATATCCAACTATTTGTTACTCACAATATTATGTCATATCTTTGAAATTTCACATATAATCTCAGTGATCATAGTTTCCCAGTTTTTTGTTTTCATTTCCGATCTAGTTATCCCTATATTGTGTTAGGCAACAAATACATTCATATAAAATTTCCAAAGCAATTGTATACAATCAAGAAATTTTCTTCAAATATATATATTAGTTAGAAAAAACAAATAAATGCTCATATATAGATAATATATATATGCGCATTTCTACCAC
Organism: Phorticella flavipennis; assembly: GCA_037040045.1. Lineage (NCBI taxonomy): Eukaryota > Metazoa > Arthropoda > Insecta > Diptera > Drosophilidae > Phorticella > Phorticella flavipennis. The sequence continues at coordinate 27,037 of JBANCY010000461.1, read as the reverse complement.
ACTATCTGGAACCAAATATTAAGATTCAAGAAGGAACTCTAGGTTTTTCACATGTTGCGATCGTATCTTAGTTTCGGTGAGTTTAATTTTATGTTATTTTGGGTCCTATGTAGAGAGTCTAAGATATTTGAATTAACTTTCTTGATGTTTTATTAACTAATCTTTTCTCGGAGGTTGAAAAGAGGCGCGCACTTACTACTTTACGAAAGGAAAAATGCTTTTAGGCTCTCTACTAGAAAAACTAAATCCATTTGCTAAAAATTCGCTCAAAACGCACAATGTAGAGGAAGAGGAGCTCTCTAATCAACCGGAAACCCAGGATAATAATACTGGGATGGATGAATTACCAGATTTGAAGGCGGATCGCTCTTGTTTGGACCAGGAGGAGCTATTCATTAAGAAATTGCGGCAATGTTGTGTGATCTACGATTTTAAGGATTCGGATCTCGATTTGGTGGAGAAGCATGCCAAAGTTAAGGCACTTAATGATATATTGAAGTATGTAATCGATGGAACTGGTATGTACACGGAACCAGTCTATAGCGAACTGATTCGCATGGTCTCTTGCAATATATTTCGCACTCTGCCGCCCGATGCAATTGCTAATTTTAACCCCGAGCTGGATGATCCGATACTGGAAGAATCGTGGCCACACATGGAGATTGTTTACAATGTATTTTTGAGCTTTCTTGAGTCCGGACATTTTGAAACGTCGATTGCACACACCTTGATAAACCAGAAGTTTGTGTTGCAGATGTTAAAACTGTTTGATTCCGCTGATCCGCGCGAACGCACCTTTCTCAAGTGGGTCGTATTTCGAATTTATGACAAATTTTCGGGCATACGCAGCTTTATTCGTGAACAGATCAAGAACATATTTTATCAGTTTATTTATATAGTGGAAGATTTCAAAGGCATAAGCGAGCTATTGTGGGTTTTGGATAACGTCTACGATAGTTGTTATAATGCCGCCGTGAATCTAGAAGATATGGAATATTTGGAGAAGATACTAATACCTCTGCACAAAGTGAAATGCCTATCGATATTTTATGGTGAATTGGTGCGCAGCATTACTCAATTTCTAGAGAAGGACGCACAACTAATCGTTCCAGTGGTGCGTGGACTCATCAAATTCTGGCCAAAGACCTGCACACAAAAGGAGGTCATGTTCCTAGACGAAATCGACGATTACCTTAGCATGATAGGCCCAGCGCAATTTACAACAATCCTAGAGCCACTCTTTCTCCAAATTGTCAAATGTATATCGAGCCCACACATCGAGGTGGCCGAACACGCCCTAAATCTTTGGAGCAACAGTCACGTCATGACGCTCATGGATATGAACAATTCAACGATAATGCCAATCATATTGCCAGCACTTGTCGATATTACGAAGGACCATTGGAACGAAGCTGTCCTCAAGCGATCCTATTTGGCTCTGCAATCCTTCATGGACAAGGATGCCGAGCTCTTCAACGAGGTGTTGGCCAATTATCACGTCAACAAGGAGAAGGCCAAACAACGCCAGCTCGAACGCGAGGAAGCCTGGAAGAAATTGTCGGAATACAGCACAAATCGTGCCAATGGTCAAACGGAACCGGAGATAAAATTCCTGCAGCCCCAGAATTAGTTGCAAATGGTTTGTTCAAGTTTTACCAACGCCACACAAAAACCCTTCAAAAAATTTGAGAATTGACGCTTAGAATAGTATATATATACATAGGTAGCTATGTATAGCTCGCTATATGCATATACATATGTGTATATATACTCATTACCAGATAAAGGGGTTGATTAACAACAACTATTTTCAATATTAAATATAAAGTTTCGGCGATTACAACATACATGTGAAATTTATGTGAAACATTTACGAACGTAACAAAAGACAACTTCAAATATAATAATTGTATGGCAATTAACTGATTTTTATGTATTTATTTAAAGAAGTTAGGCATTATCTTTGGGCTAACGATGATTTTGAAGGGGATTTGAACCTGCGATCTAATGAAATATTAGATTAATAGGATGGCTTACAATTTTCATAAGATTTTGTAAAATAAAGATTTGGGAGTGATGCATAACTTCCGTAATTATTGATCGATTCTTTTGAAATTTGAGGGAACTATGGGTAGAAATGAAATATAGGATCATGTTAAATGTAAGTGCAATAGTATAAATATTTTAGAAAATATGGGCGAATTTGGTTTTTAGTTGTAGTTATAGCATATATCGGGGAAACTCGCTGGACCTGTAGATAGCACACTGTTCCGCCAAACCAGAGGTCGTGGGTTCGAGTCCCACTCATGTCGATAGGCATGAAACTCCCAGAAAAACTAGGTTGTGGCGTAGGATTTGAAATTCACCCACGTTCAATAAGTTCTTCACTAAATGTAGCAAAGGACAACTATTGCTTTAGGCTGTGACCCGATATGGGTCTTATGGCCATATAATATTAATAATATCATATAGTTAATGACCTTTAGTGAATTTCAATCGACTTCGCAGACGGATGTAAAAACGCTTAGTTTTATATGAAGAGCTTGGAGAATATAGTCTATTGAGAAGGAGACTTTATCCCTTATAAAGAGCCTAGTATCGCTTTATTACCACGTTAGGATATATGTTTCATTAACACAAGAAAAACAAATATTTATTCGAAAGGTTTTGTTATTTTTCCAAAATTGGCCGCTAAGCTTGATATAAAGAAAGTTTTGGGTAGTCAATTAGTTCTCAGGAAACCCTTTTCATATAAAAATAATTACAATTTATAGCGTATAGTGGTTTCATTAGTGTGCCAATAATTCGGATGAAAGATTTTTGAGTAAAAAATATATGGTTTAAGACTTGACACCGAGTGGTAACGACATTAACATTCCATTGAGCAAATATCCTAAACAAATATTTTGGCATGTGGCAAAGATAAAGGGGAAAGGAATTTTCAGCTGACGCGCCCTGATTGACTGTCTGTCCGTCTGTCATTCAGGCAATCAGTCAGTCAGTCTGTGTGGCGTTCCAGCAATATGTCTTCAATCAAGCCGCAAAAGGCAAAGTAATTTAAATTTTCAAATTATTTCCAGCAACAAGCGGGCAGGGCAGTTAGTGGAGCGATGGGTTATATACTGTAGTCCCCCCTAGTCCGCCCATTCAGCCAGCCAACCAGTCAGCCATCCAGTCAGCCATCCAGTAAAGCCACGAAGTGGGTGGTTGAAGTCGGTGGTTCAAAGCGTGCTACAGAACACATCGTCGAGCGGAGAGCCGAGTGTAAACACAAGTCGGCGGTATGAACATATTTAAATTAGGAGGACATTATAAAGCCAATGAGTGATTTAGTTGAATTCACAATAATTGAATAAATTTTCCAATTGTGTGCGTTCCAGCAGCATTAGCATTAGCATTCACACAACGCACGTACGTCCTTCCTGCAAGTCCTGCAAGGTCCTGAGCCAGTGCGGGGCTCAAAGGATGCGTCGGACAAAACGGGGGGCACTGCCAAATCTAAAGCCAAATCCAATGCGAATACAACGCAAATTTGTGCGGTATATATACATATATATGTATATATGTATATGGCGTCTATGCCGGCGTTATCCCTGTCTTTATCCTCACACCCATTTGACGTCCTTGTGCTGTTTCTCCTGCTTCTTCTGATTCTACTGATTCTCCTGCTTCTATTGCCATCCATTCAAATGAGGCTGGCGACGACGACGTTGATGTCGCCCAACAATTGGGAACCCTTTCGCCAGTCTCAGGCGACAATTGGCCCGGGGAGCGGGGTGTACGGCACGGTAAAAAGGGCTGCCCGGACCGCAAGAGCAGCTTGTTTGACTTTGCAAACTCTTTGAAGTTCGCTTCGGCTTTTCGGGCCTCGACGGATTCGCAGCAGAAAATGAGCGTTTTTTCATTTTCATGCGTCGACACCCATTGTTCATCAGTTCGCTTAGCATATGAACCGAACCGAACCGAACCCAACCGAACCGAACCGACCGAACGAGCTACAAATATATAGCATTATGTACACGCTCTCAGTTCTGGTTCTGGTTGTACTTGTTGTCATCACGGGTATCTCGAGCCGTGCAACTTTGTCTTCACTTTTGTAACACAGCTCAAATTGGGTGCCAGAAGTTGGCCCAAAAAGCATGTTATAATTACTATAAAAATAACCATAACTTTTATTATTATTATTATATGGCCATAACGACCCCATTGGGTAAAAGCCTGAAGCACTATTTTCCTTTATTTATGCTTTCTTCACTGAAGAACTTCTTTTACGTGGGTGGATTTCAAATCCTACGCCACAGCCTAGTTTTTCTAGGGGTTCATGCCTATCGACATGAGTGGGACTCGAACTCGCGCCTCATCACGGACACCTTTTCAAACGATTAAAACATTCTATATGTGTTTTGCTTCAGGCCAAAGGTCTTCTTTAATATCAAAATTTATAAATCACCTGACATATTTTCTAAAAGTCTTCCCACTTTGAATGTCAATATTTAAGGAATGAAAAAAGAAAGTAATATCAAATATTAAAGCACTTAAATTGTTGTTTGGGAGCATCAGATATATTTTTAAAAAGTCTTCCCAAGGCTTGGAATTTCAATATTATTTAGTTGGTAAGATGGTATTAGATGGTAATATTTACGATTATGAGTAAGAAAACTCAAGGTGTAATGCATAAATTGTTCCGATTGAGTATAAATATCTTGCAGAATTTCTATAATTATAGCTTATACCCTGTAATGTGGCACAAACCTTTTTTATACATCTTTGATATAAAATATGTGATTCCCTAATCAGATTAGATGGATCATCTTACAATTTTATGAGATACATTTACAAAACAGTTGATATTTACAAAACCCCCAAACTGAAGTAAGCTAAAACATCCAAGAGATTATCCTATTCGATAACACCAGTTAACAAAACAAATCAATATCGACTTTCTAGGGTATCTAAAATTCGCATTTAGCATATGGGAATTGCCTCAACGTAAGCCAGATTCGGTGTGGAGGATTGCCTGTTTGGCTGCCTGGCGACCGCAGTGTTAAGCCCCTCCTTCCTTGCCCTGCCCAGCCTTACCTTTGCCTTGCCTTGCCTTGCCCCCGCCCTTGTGTGTGCCTCATGTGCCCAACGAAGTGCGTAAGCAGGCACGCAGTTAGTTAATTTCGGGAAAGGGTAGCGCATGTTTTAAGTATTCAGTTCTCATTTTTCGATTGTCTTGCTTGTTTTTCCCGTTGATTTGTTGCAAAATTTGTTCAGCCACAAAATTTCAGAAAAGTGGGTGTTTTATGGAAAGTGGAGCACATGAGTGCTCAAGGGGCATGAAGCCGACAGACTTCTTAGTCTGCGACAGGCAGCGGCTGCGGGAGCGGGAGCGGGAGCGGTACTGGAACCGGGACCGGGACCGGGACTGAGACGGAGACGGAGACTGAGACCGAGACTGGGGACGGTGCTAAGGAAGGCCTATCAAAGCGAACCCTGCCAACTAACCCTGTGTTGTGATCCGGGATTCCGCTGGGCCGGGCTGGATTAGGCGGAGGGGCCACGCCCAAATGGTTTTTATTTCCTAGAAATAAGTAGCTGACGCTGTGGCAAAGCATTTGACTTCACTTTGCCATTTTTACCCGTATTGTTTTCCATTTGATGCTCTTTTTGTTCCGCAATATTGGTTGATCATTTTGCTTACGCGGCTCTTTCTTTATGCGAAAAAAGTACACTGAACCCATTGAAAATGGGTAAAATGGGTAAATTGAGTGTAATCATGCTGAGCAAATGTGCGAAAGTAGCTTAGGAGTGCCATTTCATTTATTACCTGATTATAGAAACTTGATTGACTGTTGACATTGGGAAATTTTAGCTTATCTTAAGATTTCACTGACGAATTCAAGCTATAGGAAAGTGCTATAGGGGTTTTCTCAACTTCCAATAATAGTCCATAACACTTATGAAATCGCAGATTATTAACTTGAACTCAACTATTGCTAGGAATGTGATTATCGTACTGATAACTGAATAGATCTTACGATTGTAGCATATTTTAATCAAATTTGTTTCAAGCTTACAAATCAATACTAGAGATAGATTATTTCTCCTATATATTTGCTAAAAATACGATTGTTCTAGATGATATTCTAGAAATTTGAAGTGGATTCAAAGTATTTCATTTAAGTCTGTCTTGAGAAATATAAGTTGGTTGTCTTATTTCTTATATTCTGGACTAGATATGGGCACGGGCCTTAACTTAGTGCTTACCATATAAATATTAGGCAAACATGTTGACATAAGAATAAGTTTTCCATCACATATACTCTCAGAAATTCTAAAATCTACAGTCTGTATTATACACTAAATTTTGATATCCTAAGCTAAGAAGAAATAGCTTATAAAAGAAGTTTTGAATAATCCTGGTAGACAAATCCTAAAGCTATGATTCAATGTAAGATGACTCAGATGGGGCTAAGGTTGATCTTGCCGCGATAAGCTGTAAGCGGCATGTGGCAAGTTTTGCTTCTTTAACTTTAACTTTAACTTTAACTTTAACTTTAACTTTAACTTTAACTTGACATCAATCACGTTAGTAGTGAATGGCGCTGGGTTTTTACAGGAGGTGTACCTATGGCAGCTGACGATGGGACGCTGACTTCTGTTAAAGACGCACTCAAAATGCTTTTAGGACTTTGCGAATTACTATACCCTGTGTTGATACTGTAAGCCAAATAGGGCATGATAAGGTTGTGAGATGGAAATATCAGAGAAGATGCCGGGTTAGCATTGAGTTGAAAGCAAGGAGATTTGGAAAGTGGAGAAATATTATATACAGTGAAACCTCTCTACAGCGACGAACAGCGTCGGTCGCTTGAAATTTGTCCATTATTAAGAGGTGTCCACCAATGGGAGGTTCATTTACATGTTTTTTTTTTCCCGTTTCCAAGTTTTTGTCCATTAAAAGGAGTTGTCCACTTTTGAGAGTGTCCACTGTAGAGAGGTTTCACTGTATATATACTTCTATATGTTCCGTTTTGCCTAGAAGGTATATTAAAGTCGAGTCTTTGGATGCTTTAAGCTTTGCCTTTGAGCAATGCCGGTTGACGGGGCTTGCACAAGGCCAACTGACCGCTGAGGCTTGCTGAAAGCTGCATGACTTGCAGATACCCATTACTGTCAACGTGATTGCAACAATTCAACTAATGCAATATTTTAGTAGAGATTGTTTTGTAAATTTCAAACCGTTTAGAAATCATTAGACCAACTTAAGCGTCTTTCTTTAAGACCACATTAAAGTGTCATGATTGTTACATTCTTTGGCACAATTTGTTAATAACCCTCCGAATTGTCTCTATGTGTGCACAGGGTATGAATAAAAAAGGGAATTGCTGATGTAAAGATGACCAAACATAATTTTTGTGGGATTTTTCAAAAGCAGTTACCTTGTGGCTGGCTGTTAATTTGATTTCAAAGTGGAGCCGCATGAATAGGCAAATTATGCACAGGTGCACGGCGGCGGCAGCCACTGAAGTGCAACACCTACCGTCCGACCGACCGACCGACCGACCGACCGACCGACCGACCGACCGACGGACCGACGGACCGATTCCTACCTTCGATCCGGAGGAGTCTCGAAATGCCCTAAAGAATCGAGTGCTACAATTGCAGTGTAGCGGCGCCTTCTGCTCTTCTCCCCCCGATACTCGTTGACTTAATTGATTGTGTTGGGCAAATTCATTGAGGGGCCTTGACGGAGAGATGCCCGAATCGAACACTCACTTGACGAAAGGTTTCATATGCAAAGTGTGTCCAAAATTAACTAGGGTATTTTGTTTGTAACAAGTACCTAAGGCAAGTTCGGCATGCTGAAGATTTTATACTCTTTCGAAGTTATCATATTCATAATATTATATAGAAATATTGTATATAAGAATGTAATAGTCCACAAATGCTTATAAAATTGTGCGAAACTTCAATAAAAATTGTAAAATTTGGAAAATATGGCAGCTATATAATGTAGTATTCCTTATGAAAATTTCTATAGCAATAGATAATAAAGAACTTTATGTATGTGGAATACTTTAGGCTAGAAAACCATAGGAAATATGGGTATATACGACATATATATTTTGGCAGCAGTGATATAATATTGAAATTTGGTGGAGCGTAATAACATAACATTGATGCATAAGAGCGTATCAAATTTCCATTCAATAACTTGGAAAACACAGAAAATATTAGCAAAACCACTTTTCGGTTATATGACAGCTACATGATGGTTCGATTTGGCTTTATTCGAGAAATGTGTGGACGTATAACAAAAAAAGTGGAAGGTTCATAACTATTGCTCAAGGCTGAGGGAACTGTTTTGAATATGTAAAGACAGACGTACAGACAGACGGCTTGACAGCCGGTTAATGCCCAATCGATTTATTTTTCGATCCTGACCATTCTCGAGGTACCTTTTTGAGGTCAAAGACATATTCTTTTTGGCATTACAACAGTTTATAAAAGAGAACACTTAAGACATTAATATTAAGATCAAATTTTGTAGCATTTCTTGTTTTGATAGACTAGAAGATATTGGGTTTCGATAGGGAAAATCCCGGATTTTTAATTATTCTGGCATACATTCCTCACTCTGGAAAATTGTTAACTTGTTCACGTTACAAGAAAAAATAGTTAAGTTTTATAAATAGAAAATTATTATTCTATGACCATGAAACCCCTATCGGGTCAAAGCCTGAAGCACTATTTTCCTTTATTTATACTTACTTCACAGAAGAACTTCTTTTACGTGGGTGGATTTTAAATCCTACGCTACAACCTAGTGTCGCGCCTATCGACATGAGCGGTACTCGAACTTGTGCCTTGGCGGGACAGTGCGCTGTCCAATGGTCCACCGAGGCCTCTAAATGAAAAGTTACTAAACGATAATACTTGTTTTTTGAAATTCAGATGATTCGTGACAACTTATTAGTATCTTTCGAGGGAAACACTGGAAATGAGATTCCAAAAATTACTGTAGAATTCAATAAATTGTTTCAATTTAATCCATATATTTGAAAGTTGAACTATGGGTACATATAATTCCTTATATAACATATAAGCGCAGATGCTGAGAAGTAAGAACAAGTTGGTAAAAATTGTAATATAAACTTCATGAATTTGTATCGAAATGTCGGCTGCATCGATAAATTAATTTTCATAATTTGTTATGCTGCTGATTTTCCTTCTACTTCTTCTGCTTCTTCTTCTCCCCCGTGTTCTTCTCGTTCTGCCCCACGGCGTTGTCCACAAATTAATTTAAAAGTAAATCTAAAAATCTCAGCACAAATTAATTTCTCATAAAATGCATAGAAATTCATAATTTCATAAGCAAAATAGCGTATTTAGCGTGTACTCCGCACATCTCTTACCCTCTCTCTCGGGGGACTCGGGACCCTAAGTCATTTTAGACATGGCCACAGATAAGAATCTAATAAAGTGCACCATGTACGCTCGGTACACACACACACATACACACACACATACACACACACACACACACACACACACACACACACACACACACACACACACTTAGAATGCAGTCAGTGGAGCTGCAAGCCAATGCGAGGCATTTGTTTGGGTTTTGGGGCCTCGGCTTGATGGGGCTGAAGGGGGGAGTGTGTGTGCTTTGAGTTAAAACAATTTCTTGAAATTATTAAATAATTATACCCTGTGACCATAACCCCACTCAATAGGGTATAAAAGCTCATGGCAGTAAGCAGTACCTCAGGACCAACGAGATCACGCAGAACGCTCTTTTCTATGAATCATCCAAGCACATATCCCAACTTTAAGGATTCAAATTAATGCATAACAAGTAAGGAAGGACACATAAATAGACATATAGATAAATAGGTAGATAGATAGATAATTAGATGGAATAGAACTATCTGCGAAAATATGTACGAATTTTCAGTCTAAAGCATGAAAAACATATATGGTAAAAACTGATTTTAAGCTATATAGCAGCTATAATATGTTGCGTCAGATTCTGAAATTTGGTAGAAAGATAGATTGCAAATAATCTTAAGTGTTTGTAAAATTTTAATCAAAAAGCTTGAAAAATATATGAAATATAGACAAAATCGATTTTCAGTTCTAAGAAACAATGCATAACATGTAAGGAATTATGCCGAAAATAAGTACTAAATAAATGTATCAGATATAAGAATACAATTGTCTGCGAAAATTTAATGCATGAAAAACATATATGGTCAAAACTGATTTTAAGTTATATAGCATCTATAATATATTGTGTTAGATTCTGAAATTTGGTAGACCGATAGATTGCAAATAATCTTAAGTGTTTGTAAAATTTTAATCAAAAAGCATTAAAAATGTAGGAAATATAGACAAAATCAACTTTTAGTTGAATAAGTTGAAGGATAACAAAAGAGGGCTGTGTGTCATATTTCATGATATATAAACAACTGAGGGATTAGCTTTCATAAATACAGACGAGCAGATCGACAGATCTTTTTGACAATTCTTGAGGTAACTTTTGGTAATCTTACAATAATAGTATTGTACATGCATGCTAAATAGACCTAGGGCTAAAACATATCCAAATTTCAGCCAAATCGGTGACCCCAACGTCGGGGTGTCTCCTTGTTGGACATTTTCTTCCCATCATTACAAACTTTTAGACCAAGCGAATTTCCTTGAAAATTATAAAGCCTTATAAAGGTGATTTTCTAGTCGAGCATTTATCGATTAATGTGTTTTGGCTTGCCGTTTTTGTTGTTGTGATTTTTACCAGGGTGATATCAGTTCTGTTGTTGTTGTTGTATGTTTGCGGAACATTTTGCACTATCGAACCATGCGGATCTGTCGACAGCAACAGCAACTTCGACTTGGGACTTGGACTTGGGACTTGGACTCCGAGTCGGCTTCATCGGCAACGTGGCCGCCGCGTCTCCAATGAGAGACTTGCAGGTGTGCCTCCTCCCGGTCAACTCGTTGGGTGTAGCATGGTGCTTGGGGGTGCTACGGGGACTTTGGGGCGTTACAGGTCTGGTTCTGCTTGTGGATGTGCGGAGCAAAATTAATTTCATCTTATATACGGCTTGAGAAAAAAGAAACATGTATGAATTCCCCCGGTCGACACCGCTCCACTGGTATATTTGGTATATACCAACTAAGCAGGAGTGCGGCCATCGTGGAGTACAGAAATTAGTTTCTTGCTTAACATCGGTCGGTTTAAAAACGATGGTAAAAGATTCCCGAAATGAGTATCAATTCGAAAACCGCGACAACTTGCTAAGAAATTAATTATCCAGCTGCACCGAGACATTAATTTGGGACTTCGAATAAGCCAAGTATAAGGTTTTAATGCATCTTTTGATTATTTTAGCCCTACCGCCGACTTTTCATCTATGTTATTTATGTACGCCATTAATATGGGTTTAATGATATTGCTGTATCCTATTTTGGATTAAAGATGTTTCTCAGCGGTAGTATAGATTCTATATTTACGTATATTCTATCCATATTAATAAGAAAGGGGCTATGATTAGATCATAACAAAAGTAATTTGATTTTGAAAAAGACATTGGGAATTGGAGAAGAAAATGGCAAGTGAAGCTTTTCGCTTGATTGTATATACTATATATAAACAAAAAGTGACTATAACAACCCCATCGGGTCACAGCCTGAAGCACATTTTTTCCATTGCACTAAATTTCTTTTTTTACGTGGGTGGATTGTGAATCCTACGCCACAACCTAGTTTTTCTAGGAGGGTGATGCCAAGTACATGAATGGGACTCGAACCCACACCTCTTATTTCGCGGGACAGTGCGCTATCCACTGGTTCACTGAGGCCCCCATATACTATATATATCAATAAAAATTAGTATTATAACATTCGAAATTTGAAACAAACTCAGAGATCGATGCGTTCAAGCACATGGATAGAGGGACGGATGGATGGACGGATGGACGGTCGGACTTGGATGAATTAGCTTTGATGCTGTTGCCAATTTTTCTTCAGGCGGTAATATAAGTTCAACCAAAACTATTAAACCCTTTTCCTATTTTTCAAATGTGATAAAGAGCTTATATCAAAATATTACGTTGAATTCTAAAATGGCGTTAAATATTTTTTAGAATATATAAATTTAAGATCTTGGGGGCCTCAGTGGACCAGTAAATAGCGCACTGTCTCGCCAAACAAGAGGTGAGAGTTCGAGTCCCACTCATGTCGATAGGCCAGACCCTCCTAGAAAAACCACCCACGTTCTTCAGTGAAGTAAGTAGAAATAAAGGAAAATAGTGCTTCAGGCTTTGACCCAATAGGGTTGTTATGGCCATATAATCATAATAATTAAGAGTATGTGTCTCCGAGGCACACTTTCCTCAAGGTGGTTGTCCCCCATGCAGCTGAGATTTTATAGTCAATCAATCGATTGGCGTAAGGCACGATTCTTGAGAGGAATTTGCAATTAGCAAAAATGTCACAGTTTCGAGGATTGTGGAAATGGGAGTGGAGGATGAAGAGGAACAAAGCTGAAAAATGAAAAATATCGGAGTTGTTGAAAATCTAAATCGCTCTGGTCACGTGGATAAATTTCTGTTAATTTGTGTCTTTCCCGGCATATTAAGCAGGAGCCGGAGCCGGAGCCGGGCTCGACAGGGCACGGTGCGTTGCGTGAAAGGAAGCTCCGGGGAGAAGTTGATATAATTTGCGCTCGTTACGCCGGCGTGTGCAACCCCCGATGTTTTGTGAAGTCGGTTTTAAAATCACCCCCGCAATCACACCCGGACCTGGGTCATTATCTTGGTTCCTTGTGTTTTGTCATTAGTTGCTTTTTATAATTTATTAACATCAACATAGTGGCCCGACTCCGACCCCGACTCCGATCCCGACTCCCCCCGGATAAGGAGGTAACTGAAGCCAAGACTTTTGAGATGTGTTTTTGAAAACCGTTGATGATGTGTGTGTGTGTTGGGGTTGGGGTTGGGGTAGGGGTCGGGTATACCCAACGATGTTTGGCTTTAAATGACCATCCAAGCGGATGCACTTTAATTTGACAACAATTGCGAAAATTGCCTCGTTATGCTGCTTGTCCTTTGGCTCGTTGTCCTTGCTCGGTGTGTGTATCTGTGTGTGTGTGGCTATATGTGTGTGTGTGTGTGTATCTGTGTGTGCTCGACTTTCCATTTTAATGGCTGCATCTGCCAGACAACAACTGACACTAATGTGTCAAAGGTCACGTGTCATTCGTTTACGACATTTCTAGATTTATCTATCAGCTTAAAACTTGAAAGTGGAAAGTGCCGAGTAGCTAGCTTATAGCTCGAATTCATATACCCTGCCATTATTTTCCACACTCTCATGTGAAGCACTCACTTGTGTGTGTGTGTGTGTGTGTGTGTGTGTGTGTGTGTGTGTGTGTGTATGGTGTGTACACACACCATAAATTCAAGCATTCAAACTGTGCTCATTGTTCTCAGATTTCAAATTCATTTTCACAGAATGGCACAATATGTGAGTGTAATGAATGATTCAAAGGATTCAAAGCTCGAGATTTTACCCAATTTGTGGCAAAGCAAAGTTCATAAAAAAGGGTTAAAAGGGTTTGGGATACTGTGGAGTTTTGGAGAGAGTTTTTGGATTGATTCGATTGTTTACACACTGCTCTTATTGAAAATGTCAAAAGCTTTATAGTGTTGTTGGAATATTATAGTGGAATATTATAGTATATAGCACAGATTGGGGCCTCGGTGGACCAGTGGATAGCATAGAGGTGCGAGTTCGATTCCCGCTCATGTCGATAGACATGACCCTCCTAAAAAACTAGGTTGTGGCGTAGGACTGGAAATCCATCAACGTAAAATAAGTTTTTCAGTGAAAGAAGCAGGAAAATAGTGATTCAGGCTTTGAACCCTATGAATGATCAGCAATATCCGATTCATTTTGATCCATGTTCGTTTGTCTGTTCGTACGTCCGTCTGTATAAAGATCCGTATATAGTACATTTACTCATTATTTGCTATTGCAGCCAATGTCTTTGTGGATCGAAATTCTTGGATATATATAAAATTATTGTATATTAATAAGTTTCCTTCGCGAACCCTTACTCTTCCACTCTATCACTACCTCGACGGAGCTTTGGATGCTTTACAAATGAAGTGAGAAACCGGCTACAATTTGGGTTCCCTGAATATGTAAATAATATTCCGTTGTTGACAATGGGGGCCAGGTTTATTTCTAAACAAATACAAAGTATATTAATTTATAGAAATTGAAATTTTAGAAAATTAATATCAATTTTTTTCGATTTTTTTGGAAAAGTTGACAAAAACGGATCAAAAATATGTTAAAAATGAATTCTTTCTTAAATATTATGACAATCCTCATCAATCTAAGATACTTTTATTCCACGAAGGTCGGAAAATTTTCTTCAAATTGCTAAAAATATTATAGAAACAGATATTATAAAAACACATATAATCCTAACTGTTAAGATATACAATATGGGTACATATTTTCTACCATGAAACACAAAATAAACCCAAGAAACCAACTCAATAAAAACTTCAAAATATGCCCAAAACAACTTTCCTAGACAATGAGGAAGAAAATTCCCCGAGAGAATGTTGAATTTCTCCTTTCCCTTTATCGTTTGGTAGCTCTAAATCGGGAAATAGTGCATGGCTTGAGTGCGCCTATAGCTTTATATATATAACATATTGCCTTGAGCTTATGTTGCACCTGCTTTTCCTGGGTCTTTTAAACACCCACACATGGGCTCATGCGTATAGAGTAAATGGTCTCAAGATAATTTACTATCCACACCTTGTTAATATGAAATTAATGACTGCATTTGGTAAATTACATTCCAGGTGAATGTCAGTGCCGCCGCCACATCATACCTATGAGTATGTGTGTGCTTGATTATATGTACCAGGTACCCCCTATATGGTATGGTATGGTATGGTATGGCGAGCGAGTCTATTTTATTAAGTAGTAAGTGACAAGCTTGAACAAAGACGACAGCTCGAGCCGTGGTGAACCTGGCCCGGGAATTGTCTACAAATTGCCACTAAACCGTTGATAGTAATCGAAGCGGGCCAAACGGGCCAAACGAGCCTAACTCGAAGCCCCAAACTAGGACAAACATAGGACATCGACACGAACAATAGACTCCTTGCTAATGACACTCACTCGTCGGAGCACGGTGCTCGGTGTTCGGTGTTCGGTGCTCGATGTTTTCGGGGTCTTTGCTACGTTATTGTAATTAGCCTGGCCCTTGGCCCTTGGCCCCGTCTGGCAACGAGACTTTCAGTCATTTCAGCCATTTCATTAGATTTTGGCGAGGGTGTTATATGTAGTCAAATAATGGTTAACCGCTTGACTTTCCAGTACAGCGACGGGTTATAGACTTGGCAGTTACTAGGGTATGCACGATTTAACTTGTTATAGGCACATGTCGCTTACTGCTGGGTATCTCTTAGTCGGCTTTGGGCTTTGCTTTGCTTTAGGGGTGCTTTCTAAAAGGCGCTAATCTATGTTTTACGTGTTTAGCGTTTACGTTTTTCTATTTGGCCCCATGTATCTGGCCGATCTAATCATAATTATGTGATTTCGTTGGCTCCCAATTTTTCTACAATAATTGTATTAAAATGATATACCCCCTCCTAACCGTGCTATGTCGGTGTGTCTTGAGTCGCGTCTGCTGTTCCGCATTTTGTTAAAAGGTGACAATTAATTTGTCAATAATGAAAATTGTCACTAGGGTTGGGCCCCCCCGGAACCATCCACATCTACATCCACATAGCTAATGCTAATTGGACTACTGTTGTCTGGTCTATTTCAGCAACCTGCTTTCGTGCCCCGCTCCCATTTGGCCATTATGCTTTTGGCCGCGCTTCGCTTTCGTATCGAGCTTCGTTTCGCCCCGCCCCGCCTCAGAGACCGCCCCTCACACCGCCTCCGCCTCAGCTTGCCGGAGTCCCGCCACGCGACGTTCGTCCATATCGTTATACTAATGATATATAGTCTGGCTGACTGTTCAATCGGTCGGCAATTTTAATTATTTTGTCATTTGTATAAATTAAAATATTTTGCTGTCCCTTAACATTCTGAAGGGGTTAAAATACTATCAGAGTATCGGGTATTGTACCAGGTGTATGCATACATACACCTAGCGTGTCGAGTACCAGAATACCTATTTTGGTTTCTCCTCATTATTGATTAATGATCACTCGAGCCCCCCCTTGCCGTTTTCCGTTTCATTTTCAGTTTCAGCGTGACTACTCAATTTATAGGTGGAACCTCAGGTGACTTTATAATAAAATAATTAAACAAAATTTTAGATTCAATATTCAATTTAAACGTTTATCTGCCATACAGAGACCATTTATCTACTTTAAATGGGGTAAACTCGGTGCAGACCCAATATTATTAAATTTTCTAGATATCAAGATATTGTAATACAAGCTTTATGGTTACAGTTAGTCATTTGTGTGGAAGTTCATTTTGTACGCAGGTGCTACGGAAGTCTTCGATATCTTTATTGCTGTCTACATTTTGTTGAGGTTATGTACAATATTTGCTATATAGGATGAAATTGGAATAATGCTGATTGGGACAAAAAAACATATTTACACTTGAGCCTTGCTTAATACGATCTCGGAACCCCATCGGGTCAAAGCCTGAAGCACTATTTTCCTTATATTTCTGGCTTCCTTCACTGAAGAACTCTGTTTTACATGGGTGGATTACAAATCCTATGCCACAACCTAGTCTTTCTAGGAGCGTCATGTCTATCGATATGAGCGGGACTCGCACTCGCACTTCTTGTTTGGCGGAACAGTGCGCTATCCGCTGGTTCACCGAGGCCCCTACGAAATCGGACTAACAAGATTATAAATGCCGTCTATCGCCCCCATTAACTCGTTTAAACTTCGTTCTTACAAGATTTCAAATAACATTGTAGTGGAATCGTAAGTTGTAAATTTGGTCCGATTATCGAAAGATGACTAAAATTAAAGAGAGAAATGTTGAAAAAACTCTCATGCCTTATAAGAAGTGCTACAACAAACTTAGAAAATCGACTGAAAAACTGACTTTATCCAATGTCCTAGGAGATATGGATCTCAAATTGCAATTTTAATGATTGATTTTTTAATTTTAATAATTTTCTCAATCCTTTTTGATGGGCATAGATATCCGAGTTAGATATCGAAAATATCCGAAAAGAAATTCAGTGAAAGAAGCAGAAAAAAAGACAAATACTGCTTCAGGCTTTGACCCAATGGGGTTGTAATGCCCGTATTATAATAATAATAAAATATCCGAGTTGATATCGCCATATACGTCTGATTAGGGTTCGATTTTTTACATTTTCTTCAAATAGAGATGTATTTCATACATGATCAGAAGTGCTTTCCAATACTATCCAGCCTATGGCTAGCTTGTCAGAAACGAACAAAAGAGGTTTTACGTTGGAAAGGCTAAGGGAAATTTGGAGAGACAAAGACACAAATTTTCCAAAAATATTAAGAATATGTAGCACTTTCATTATAATATCAAAGAAATCAAGCGAAATCAAGCGAATTCTACTAAAGGTAATTCTCCTGCGGATTGTCATATTTGAGCATTTATCACTTCAGTGCTAAAGCGGAAAGAAACAAACGATTTATTTATGTGAACGAATTAAAATCTTCAAAACTCTCACACTCCGATCAAGTCCGGCACAAATTTATGTATTATATATTCTCACAGGCTGCCGAAGTTTCGGTCGGTCTTTGGCTATATCCAATCTATTTGCGGGCAATCTAAATAGCCGTTAGTCTGTGAAATTCATCATGGGATTTGGAGGCAAGAAACTCATTTAGAAACGCCAGGTTCATAGTGTGTGGTGCCTATCATTGGGGCCCGATAGTTTTCACTCTTCTTATCCCACGATTATGTGTCGAAGGGCCCACGCATTTTGTTCTGGATTCATTCGTTGCTAATGAGAAATTTTGAAAGATTTGAAGCGCCTGGCTGGCCCGAAAATTACCAGGAATTCTTCACATTAACGAATGGATCTGTAGAAAACTGAACTGTAGAAAGACCGAAGACAACGGATGGCGGACGGCGGACGGTGGAGGGCAGACGGATGATGCGGAGGACGCAAAGCGGGCCAAAATGGCCAAAAACAACGCAGACGCGAAAAGACAACAAAAATGGCGATAGAAATCGTGATACAATCACGTCTAGACTTTTACGAGTTGCACCTACCAACGACTCGCAGAAAAAGAAAAGAAAAGAAATAATGAGAAAAAGTCAAGACAAACAAGTAGGAAGGCGGCCAGATATAGCTGATGGAATGGCTAAGACCCTGTAAACAAGCCACCTGACGACTTGGCCCAAATGCCATACACGATAACTGATATAAAATAGAATAGAATAAACTATTTTCAACTATGGGGGCCTCGGTGGACCAGTGTATTTCGCCCTGTCCCGCCAAACAAGAGGTGCGAGTTCGAGTCCCGCTCATGTCGATACGCTCCTAGAAAAACTAGGTTTTGGCGTAGGATTTCAAATCCAAATTCTCTGTAATATTGTAAAGAACTTTTATCCATAAAACAATTTCTCAAAAACTTAATAACCGAATATTCAAGATTGGCACTATTTTAGAAGAATATGATCTATATATTCTTAAACCAAAAATTTTACAATTATCGTATAATTATGTCCTTTTGATTAACCGATTTATTTGTATGAAATATTTCAGATGAGACACTTTGCCTAAATAGCTAAAATTGTAATTTTCCCTCCCGAGATACATCTTTTCATGAAATATCTAAATAATGGTTATATATAAGACTTGTATCTACAAAGCATATAGAATTTCAATATTAATATAAACTTTTAAATTGAAGCATATCGTTAAAATTATATACTTAATTTTTACTTTCTATTTGAACTGTCGAAACTTGATATATATAGGTCTCCTTACTAACCGATCGAATTGCTGTATCATAGGAAAATTCGATTTGATATTGTTATAAATAATAACAAGAAATAAAGCTTCCAAAGTTTATGGTGTCTCGGTGGACCATTTGACCTCACACAGTTCCGCCAAACAATAGGTGCGAGTTCGAGTCCCGCTCATGTCGATAGGCATGACCCTCCTAGGTTGTGGCGTAGGACTTGAAATCTATCCACATAAAGAAAGTTATTCATTGAAAGAAGCCAGAAATAAATGAAAATAGTGGTTCAGGTTTTGACCCGAAAGGGTTGTTATGGCCATTAAAGAATAATAATATTTAGCTATAATGTGTAGCAACCCCTTTGTGGTTGTCTTGTCTTTTACAGGGTATTCAAAACTGCAGATTGTCGGCCTGCGCTGTTGGGGCAAGTCGCGCGGTCAAACGGCAACGTCAAATTTGCGACGGCAGCATTGCCATGGACTTGACTTTGACTTGGATTTGGAAACTTGGAAACTTAGGAACTTGCGCCAGCAGCTGAAGATGCCAAAAGCCACAAACAGACACGGACACGGACAGCCGTATATATAGGTATATATATATATATAGGTATATAGGGACTGAGGCCCAGACTTTAAGTCAGAAAAGTTGGCAATGGCAGCAGCGTCTGTGGCTAATTACAGGGCTGCCAGTAACAGCAACAAAATCAGCAACATCAGAAACAGCAACAACAACAACGACAACAACAACAACAACAACAACAAGAGCAACAACAGCAATGATATATTTAACCCATTGTGGCATCTTTTATTTGCAAAAAGGCATTATTATTTTGGAAAAGGAACCAAAAGCGAGGCACAACAACCCAACGACATATCAATATGAGTTAGCTGCTTCCCAACAACAACAACAACAAGGAACAAACACAACAACAACAACTACAAAACAACAATTTATTATTATTAAAATAAATTAACAACATTTTGTTTTCATTATAAAATACACTTTGGTATGATATCATATCATGTATATTATATAGCTCGTACTTCTTGAGCGTGTATCAAAAGCATACATAACAAGTAAGAAAGGATTGAGCTCGGCATGCCGAAAATTTTATACTCTATTCGCAGCCATCATATATACAGTCGAACTTCGCTATAATGAATCTTGATGGGACCAGAAAATCACTTTATTATATAGAAACTTCATTGTATGGAAACTCATTAAAATACATTGAAATTGGAACGAAAAAGTCGTGTGTTTGAAATCAATTCATAATCGGGAGAGCTTCATTGTATAGAAGTTCACTATGGGGATGTATCGACTGTATTATATAGACATAAATAGTAAGAACTTTTCAACCAATAGTCTGAAAAATATGTAAAACATGGACAAGCCCACCTTTTATTTCTGTGGCAGCATTAACATATCGTCTGATCCTATTGAAATTTTGTAAGACAATAGACGCTTTGAGATGATATCCGGGGGCTTCGGTGGACCACTGGATATCGCACTGTTGCCCGCCAAACAAGAGATGCGAGTTCGAGTCCCGCCTTTAAGCATGACCCTCCTAGAAAAACTAGGATGTGGCGTAGGATCTGAAGTTCAACCACGTAAAGAAAGTTATTCATTAAAGAAAGCTAGAAATAAAGGGAAAATAGTGCTTCAGGCTTTGACCAGAAAGGCCATATCATGGCCATATAATAGTACTAATAATAGACGATTTGAAATCGTAAGCGTGTGAAAAAGTGCAATCCGGAATCTTGAAAAATATAAGAAATATGAACAAGCCCGACTTCTATGACATAACGATCTCATCCGGTTGGTTTCGAAAAATGTGCTAAAGTATAAAAGATACAATATAAGGTTGTCCCCAAGTTTTAGTAAGTTAGCTCAAAAACTGAGAGAATTCCTTGCATATATACGGACGAACAGATAGATGGACAGCTCCCAATCCTTCCTTCAATGCATTATAAACTTATGTTCGAAGTGAATTTATTTTTTTCATTTAAAAAGTTTATATATATTGAATGCAGCTGATATGCCAGAATAGATGAAGTATATTTTTACAGTCGAATCCCGATTATTCGTTATACCAAAGGGATTGAAATGTTTTCGATTTAAACGAGTTTTTGATTTAACGAGATTTCTATTTAGCGAGGCTCAGCTCAGGAGACCAGAAATTTATTCGAATTATCGCGATTTTCGATAAAGCGCGGGACAAATTATCGGAATGTGACTAAATATATATATTTTTATAAGTCCAGTCTAATTATTTGTTTGTCCTTTTTACTTACTTACAGTTATAAAACATTATCTAATTTTCAAGTAATTTGAAGCATAATAAACTGGTCTCTGTGGGTTTTATGACTTTGTATGTCCTTGTGACCTTGAAGGATTTCTGTAATTGCAGAGAATTACCTTGTCTTGTCTTGTCTTGTCTTGTCTTGTCTATGCAATTTATTTCCTTTAAACTAGTTTTCAAGAGGTTTTCCCATATTATAATATGTAGATAGATAGTTAGAACAAATAATAGATGTTTTGATAGAAAATGAAACAAAATAAGAACCAAGATAAAATGTTATATATGCACTTTAAGAACTTTAATCTCCATTCCTGATAATGGTAATCCATTTTTTTTTATCAAATGTTTCCATTTATTTAGAACTAATTTTTTTTTTTAATTTTTATATAAAACCTCAATATTGGTACCCATTTTGTAATATATTCTTAACTACAACTTGCCGGATTTTTTTCACATTTATCATTTTGTTAAAATTTACCATGTTTTTCAGATTTACAAATAAATTTTCGTGGTGCTTCGACAAGAAGTGATGAGTCATCAAGAGGAAAGCATGGGAGTTCAAAGAGTGTCTGCTGGTTATAGCCTAATAGGTGAGATAATCTGTCATAGAGTTTTGTTAAGAACTTGAATTTCTCACTGAAAATGCTTAATGGTCCAAATTGTTGTTGATAAGCATCAACGGAAATCAATTTATAAAGTTGATCTGATCCGAAGGGATTACATTTGAGGTACAATCGGCTGATTGAGGCCTACGCGGAATGGCTTCCTTACCAAATGTTCAAGGCTAGTGACTCATTTTTTGAGGAAATATTCGAAATTTTCTTACTATGAGAGAATTTTCGTACTATCAGAGAATTTTCCTATATGTGAGATGTGATATTTATGCTTATCGAACATTTTTGAAATTTGCCATTTCAGTAATCTATGGTGTGATCTATGGGTATGGGGTAAGGGCCCTCAAACAAGAGGTGCGAGTTCGAGTCCCACTCATGTCGATAGGGATGACTCTCCTAGAAAAACTAGGTTGTGGCGTAGCATTTCAAATCCACCCATCTAAAAAAGGTCTTCAGTGAAAGAAGCAGAAATAAAGACAAGTAGTGTTTCAGGCTTTGACCCGATAGGGTTGTTATAGCCATATAATAATAATAAAGCTTCCGAACTATTACAAGTATAACAAGAAATGGAGTTCTATATATAAAGGATTCGTCAAAGTTTGAACCCAACAGCTCCGGCTACCAGTATTTTGCTCTATATTGCTTCTGCTGGGGCCTCGATGGACCAGTGCATAGCGCAATGTTCCGCCAAACAAGAGGTGCGAGTTCGAGTCTTTTCCTGTGAAATGCTAGGTTAAGTTCAGAAGACACTGATCAGATTCCAGCAATAAATAAATTTTATTATAAAAAAAAAAGTCCCACTCATGTCGATAGGGATGACCCTCCTATGAAAACTAGGTTGTGGCATAGGATTTAAAAAACCATCCAAGTAAAAAAAGTTCTTCAGTGAAGGAAGCAGAAAAAAGACAAATAGAGCTTCAGGCTTTGATCCAATGGCGTTGTTATGGCCATATAATAATATTAATGATCTATGGGTATTAGATGAGAAATTATTGGACTATCCAACTCCTTATTGAAATGAGAGCATTGTGAAAATTTTTGCAAATTTTAAGGATGTTAATGGTTTGTGCTGTTTGTGCTCGGAGCCGATTTTCTGGTTCTGAAGACGTCTTCAAATCCGACTTTTGTGGGCGAGTTTGCTTGCAGCCAAGACCAATTTCTTTGTTGTGCGGTGACCCCAGTCGAGTTGGTTACGTAGGTGGCAATACGAATCCAAACAGACACACACAGATACACTCACACACAGATACATTCGCATCTGAGGTCTTTCGTAACAGTTTCCAGTGTTGCCGGCAACGTCCATGGCCCGACTTTCTTTGTACTTTGCCGCATTTTTGATTTGGATTTCGAGCGCTCAAATAGGTTTTTGTTGTTGTTGGCGTTTTGTCTGAGAACTGCTCCCTGACCGACTCCGAGTTAGGCTTCGACACTTTAACGGCCCATGCGGTTCTTTGTTTGGTTAATTATGGGCCAGCTCCGTGGCGCCAGCTCACCGAATCCACGGATCTCTCCTCTTTCTCCAGCTCTCTCTGTTTCTCTCTAGGCTGCTCGATCTTTTGAAAAATTTATTAATTTTCGGCGCGTTTAGTTTCCATCGTTTATTAATCGATTTTCACTTAAAGAGGCTGCTCCGAAAATCAATTATAATTATTACAATTTGTATAAATCTCATTCCGAATAAAACAGCACACAAAATGCATTTCACACGCTATTTTAGAAAGTGCTCCCAACCCAGCCAAGGTCTTTGAAAGCTACTCGACTACCCGAGGGGGATTTTGAGTGATCTCTGAAATATCCAAGCTATGGGCGAATGTTCTTTTGGATAGAGCAAAGTGAGTGGAGGCTATAGTAAGCTGACTCCAGCAGAACATATGGCCATAACAACCCTATCGGGTCAAAGCCTGAAGCACTATTTTTCGGTGGACCTGTTATAACGTACTGTCCCGCGAAACAAGAGGTGTTGGGTTCGAGTCCCACTCATGTACTTAGCACGACCTTCCTAGAAAAACTAGATTGTGGCGTAGGATTTGAAATCCACTAGGAGTGTCAAGCCTATTGACATGCGCGGGACTCGAAATCGCACCTCTTGTTTGGTGGGGGACAGTGCTCTATCCACTGGTCCACCGAGGCCCCAGCAGAAGCAATATAGAGCAAAATACTGGTAAACGGAGCTGTTGGGTTCCGACTTTGGCGAATTCTTTATATATATTTCTCGTTATACTTGCAATAGTTTGGATGGTTTATTTCTTGTTATGGCAAGTCGAATTTTCTTATGATACAGCAATTCGATCGGTTAGCAAAGAGACATATAGATATATAACAAGTTTCGGGAAGGAAAATGACAATTTTAGATATTTAAGCAAATTATCTCATCTAATTTATATATTATACAATATTTTTGGCTTAAGAATATGTAAAATTAGTTATTTACTTCAGCTCAAGATTATATTATTCTGAAAGAGTGCCAATCTTCAATATTCGGTTATTAAGTTGTTGAGAAATTTTTTTATGGATGAAAGTTCTTCACAATTTTACAGAGAATTTGGATTTCAAATCCTACGCCATAACCTAGTTTTGGTCGGGCATGGGGAAGTTACATACTACTCAAGATACCAGAGAGATTTTAAGTTATGATCCGCAAGATTGTAAGCTTTTTCGATAAAATACCATGAAAATGAATACGTCTATTGGTTCTATTAGATCTTTTTGAAATATATATAAAACGCACCTTCGACCTTATGAATATCTTTTCTACAAGTAAGTTTAGTTCAGTTTCACATAGTTAGATCTGTTGATATTATTAATATTCAAAGGAAATTTCCTTGTAGTAAAAACAGATTGTTTCCAACGAGCTGTGAATTTATAGGTTTTATAGATGGGGTTTTCTGCTTTTCGAGCAGTTTGGAAGAATTTAATGACTGCAATACTTGGGAAATTTAAAAAAATTTCAGTGCTTTATTGATAGAGTGAATTAGACCCGGGCCGAGTTGTGAGTTGTGAGAGCTCATTTGGTTAAGAGCCGCCTGGCCAAATGCTCTGCTCCGGCTGTAAGTGAAAAAGGTATCTAAATTCTCTGGCAGTTGTGGCCCTCGTCAGAGATATTTGGGTCCCTGCAGCATAATTACGGGCCGAGGAGAGTGTCCGGTGGACGCGGAGGACGACGGAGAAACAAAAGCAGAGGAGAAAAGAATCATTTATATGAAAGATGAGCGGAGTGAAGTTGTTTATTTGTCAGGAGTTAAAACCCTTTTTGGACTGATGATAATTTCGCTTGGGGTCACACATTGCACAATGATGAATGATTTGTGGATAGTCGCTGGGCCGACGGACGGCTGGCGGGGCCGGGAGTTGGGAATCTGCGGCCCAAACGTTCGCGCAACGAACAGGTGTCTGAAGGGTGCTGGAGGCAACAAGCACACACAACACACACACAACACACACACACACTCTCCGTCCCTTTCTAACTGCAACTGGCCGTCTCTTTCTCTAGCCAAATAAAGGTTAATTGCAGCCAAAGACTTGGCCTTGGCCAGCCGCATCCATTAGATTTGAATTCCAAATCGTGGGCGTTTTCCAAAACTGGAGCTGCCCCGTCCGTCCGTCCGTATATAGTGCAAGCCGTATGCGCTCTATTAATTCCATTACCGCCGAATTGCAGGGAGCCCTTTAATTTATCATAGAAAAAAAAAAACTATAACACAGGATCGGGCTCGGGCTCTGGCTCGGGTTCGGGCTGGGAGTAGTCCCTCAGTCCTCTGGCTTTGGCCTCATTAAAACAAGCAGCAGTCCTGGCCAGCAGAGAGCAGCGCTTTCGTTGCCATGATAAATGATGCAGCCGCCTGGCCAGGTCCAATGAATGAATGGTTTCCACTTTTGGGCCTGTGCCTCGGTCGGTGCCTCTGCCGGTGCCTCTGCCTCTGGCTGCCCCCTGCGTCGCGTCGGCATGTTGGAAGCTGAAATTCCGTAGTGCCTTCTGCACTTGCATGTAATTAGTGCAATTGCTGAATGAATTTCGCCAGTGCGGTTCTAGGAATTTTGACCCAAATTTCGGAAAGTCGAAACGGATGACTACTGGCGGCAACTAAACACCTATAATTCGCCTACCGTACAAATTAACGATGTCGATTACTTTGCAGATAAATGACAAATTCACAGCAGCTGCCGGTTTGACAAACAGGTACACACTTTGGATAATTGTTCCAAATTGTTCCGGATTCAAAAAAGAAAAGAAAAAAACCAAAGAGAAAGCATTATCTCCGACCGAAGATTTCACACTCTACTCGAAATGTGGTGGGATTATCTTCGTACTCCTTTCAAAAGAAGCAGGCAGTCCACCACTGTCTTTGGAATATGTATAAAGTCGACTTTTAGATATATATAGTGCTGCTTTATGATATAGCGTTCCAATTCGTTTCAAATTTGGTAGAAATATAGAAAATAAAAATACAGAAATGTGTCTCAAACTTAAAAATAATAGCTTGAGATTTATGGAAAATATGGCTAAAAGAAATTTTTGTTATGTGACAGCTATATGATATAGTCTTTCGATTCTTTTGAAACTTGGGAGAACCATGGAAATTTAAGAATCCTAAGTGTGTGTCAAATTTAAATTTATTATTCTTAGCCACATGGGAAATATATAAAAACTTAAACTCAAACTTAAATATAATAGCTTGAAATGTATGGCAAATATGGATAAAAGTAATTCTTAGCTATATGACAGAATCATACATAGAAATTAGAGAATCCCCAATGTGTGGCAAATTTAAATATATTAGTTTCAGCCACATTGGAAATAGGGACAAAAGTGTTCCAAATATGATATAGTGGTCCAATCCACCCGGTTTCGAAAAATGTGTAGAGGTCTTACAAAAGAAAGCTATGTGTCAAAATTACATAGCTATGGCCCAAAAACTGATGGTCTACAGAGAGATGGACAGACGGATAGACAGTTAGACAGATATGGCCCAATGGATTTACTTTTCCTCCTGACCACTTTGGGATTAAGTTTTGGGGTCTGTAACGCTTTCTTCTGTGTAGAATGCACAATATATACCCTTTACAGCGCATTTGATAGTCTACTATATTTATACCCTGATCCCAATTGAAAATTGGTATGAAGGGTATTATAAGTTTGTGCAAATGTATGTAACAGGCAG
>JBANCY010000460.1:0-32238 GCA_037040045.1 Phorticella flavipennis | reverse complement strand
TGACCTGAGCAGGAATCGAACCTACGTCTCTTTGTTTGGCAAGCCAGTGCGCTATGCACTGGGCTACCGAGACCCCATTGACATACATTAGAAAAGTTTTAAATTTAATACAAAAACTGGTAAAAATTTTGACTTAACAAAATATTTTCATGAAAAGTCACAAAATCATTGTAAAGTTGAAAGTGCTTGCTGTGCGCCACTATATATGCTGGTTCCGTCATATCCGTCTGCTTGAAGGCCTATATTTCAGACACTATAAGAGCTACATAAACTAAATTTGGTACCTGGGTTCATCTGAACCATATGTAGATGAAGTTAAGTTTCATTTTTCATTACCTGCCAGTTCTTACCTGTAACTTAAGTATTACCTATTTTTGCACAAATGTGAAGGTATAATAATCAAATTTGGTACAGAAGTGCGTAAATACATTTTCAAGTATCTTACGCCTTATCTTTCCCCGCAACTTAAACTATTCACTAGAAGTAGAGATAGGACGGGCGGTACATTTTACACTCAGAAATTTCATTATGTTCAAAGTCGTTTAGATTCACAACTTCACCCAAAATTTACTTCTTTATGCATTGAAACCCTATTTGAGTGCCTCCATTTCATCTGCTTTCCAGCTCTTACCACTAATATCCTCTTTCCACCTGCCGAAAACCCTCCGAAAACCCGAATTTTCATCTAAAACTCGTCATAATTTTGCTACACAAAACTCAAGTGTTTTTAGCTAAAACCGAATTGAAATGATTACAGATCTCAGGGAATGAGTGCACCAGCAGTAGTCATGAGTGGCATTTATGAATAAATCGTGCACTCACTCGAATATACTCGTAATGCAATTGAAAAAGTGCGGATAAACCGAGTTTCGATGCGATAATATCGCCTGCTAATGCCCATAAATAACATGAAAGTCATTAAAATCACATTTAATAATGTAATCAAATGTGTGCGGGTTGTAGGGGGAAGCTAAGGGGGTAGATAATATATATAGGTAGGGTGAAATATATATCTATGGTAATCAGCAGGCAGCTCAAGAGTGAAATAAAAGCAAACAAACGAGGAGACACAGGAGGGAGTTTGACTGGGGTACTGAGACGAAGACAGACAGGATATACGAGTCGAAATAGGCTTTGATAGAGAGGGAAAGGTAGAAGGAGAGTCTGTGTGTGTATGAAACAGAGCAGCTCAGCAGGAGTAGGTTTTATAGTAAAAATTCCCCAACACAAGCAGACATCATATCGCCTAACCAAAAAAAGTTGATACCCTTTCTTCTCAAAGTCTTGTATAGAGCCTAGAATAACTTAGCCATATAGATGTTTTGAGTCAGTAATATTGAATGAAAATTTCTTAAGCTTACGAGTTACGAGGATAGAAAATGTAAGACTAAACTAAGATTTGAACGTGTGCATTTTAACCCTAGGAAATGTAGTACTAGCACAATACGAAATTAGTATGTATTCCAATTAAGCGCACATAAATTCAAGAGTTTTGAACATAATACTTTGGGGCTTGGGATTGTATATTATTGACTATGTCAACAAGCTATTCTCAAAATTTCAGAACAACCGCATCATAGATATAGAAGTTATATGAAGTCAAATTTGGCGAAAACGGTCAAAGGAAAGCAAAAAGAAAATGGATTATATCAGTAGCTATACCATAATATCTAATTCGGCACTTTCAATAGCAGCGCTTTATACATATAGTTTTTTTTTAGATTTTACTATTATGCTTGAAATGATATTGAAAATCGATTGTTCAGATATTAAAAACTCTTTAACTAAAGGTTCCAAGCTCTGCTGTAACATATAGTTAAGTGAGAAGTTCAAAATTTTATGTTATTCAAAAGTAATAGAACTTCTAAAGAACAATTCGATTATATTATGATTGATGGTATAGATAGCTTTATGTTTTATTGTTACGACCTTTACTATTATGATATATGTTTTAGCTCTATAAAAATGGAACAGCTGTACCAAATTTCATAAGCATAGCTCAACGTAGAGCTGAGTTCACATAGGTAGTTGAGCTTTCTTTTGACGGACATAGTTCGTTTTTGGTGATTTGTATGTAAAAAAGTTCCTAAGAAATGTCTCCAAATGTTTGCTCTACTTTCATATAAACGCTTTCTAAGGTCAAACTTGGAAATCCATATAGCTTTATAGTATGTAAGTGTTCCATGTAATTCTGTCAATATATCATGTCATCTGCATGCAATTAACCTGAATTTATCAGCCACAGGTTGGACTTTGATTCAATTTGTATTTTCCGACATTATCTTTTTGTAGCTTTTGATTAACTACAAATCGAACAGAAGCGAAAAACCCACAGAGTTCCCCCGAGAGGTCCGACTGTGTGGACACAGAATATAATATTAATATATCTGGCTTTTATTAAGCATAATTTACTCAAATTATATATCTCAATATGTGTGTGTGTGTGTGTGTGTGTCTATATATATAGAGTGCACTCGGCATGTGATTTGCAATCAACACAAATTAACCCCATGGAATCGACCGCTTTATTTGTGGGGATTGTTTGAATTGCCCTGTGAATAGTTCGGTCGGCAATTGCCCAAATCAAATGCTTAATTAATAGATTAAAACCGAATAATGTTTGGCCACAATACCTGAGTTTCGACCAGTAACCCCCCACCCCCTGAATGGAGGGAAATGGTATCCAAATACACATCTAATTGAAGCATAAATAATAATTTTCCACTTGCTACAATTTTCGATTTCAATTCAAATCAAATCAGAGCCTGCTGTGGTCCGAGCTGGAATATAATTAGTACTCGGGACAGAGTTCAAATTACTCCATAAAGCCCGATTCGGGGCAGAGCAGGGTAGGGCAGGACAGGGATCTGTGGCACACACAACATGTAGGGGGTTTGGAGCTAGAAGTCTGGAATTTTGGGTGTTGCCCGCAAACGCCCCGCCAAGGAATGTCAAATTACAATGGAAATGCTCTTGAACAAATAAACAAATCATTTTCCCTATTCCCAAATGGAATGGAAAAATTTTTGCGCTTGGAATTAATTTACTTCCGAAAATTTCTATATATAAACTATTTGCTAAGCTGAACTACGACTACGATGTAAAAATCCAAAAAATTGCACGTGTTAATCACGTGGCGCCCTATCAATACGAACGTATATGTCATATTGTGTGGGTTCGAGTCCCACTCATGTACTTAACATGACTCTCTCAGAAAAACTCGGTTATGGCAAAGGATATGAAATTCACCCAGACAGGAAGGAAGCAGAAATAATGACAAATGGTGCTTCAGGCTGTGACCCGATAGGATTGTTATGGTTATACGACCGAATTTGGTAGCGATAGTTCTAGAAAATCAAAAGTTATTTAATGAAAAATTGTTTCTATAAATTATTGGATGAATGGGTCGGATGGTCAGAATTTGATCTATGAGTGGTATACCAGACTCTTATACCAAGTTTAAAGTCTCGAGCTCTTGTAGTCTCGATCTCGCTGCCTTGATACAGGCGGATTAATGAATGCGGCTATATAGACTCTGCTATTGCTCCTGATTATAGAGTCTGCCAAGCCTGCCTCTGCCTGTTACATACTTACCAACCAAACTATCATACCCATCCTCAAATTTTTTAATTGTACTCGGTGTATAAAAAACCAACACCTTCTCGGGCTCTACGCCGGCTTGTCCAGTTTTTAATTATATCGTCTCTATGTCTCGATGTTTTCCGTTTTTGCCAATCGTCATCGGGATTAGAGAATCTTTGGGCATCTGGCAACGCTTTGGCATTGTCTGTTGTTTTTGTTGGCCTCATTGATTGTCAGCTCGGCGTACGCACTTAATCCACAAATGCCGCATTGATTTATCTTCGCAGACCGCCCAGTTCCTGCCCGACTGCCGGCAGGCCAGCCAGATGGCAGCCCGGGCTGGTAATCAGTAATCAGTAACCCGTAATCAGTTCCAAATGGGCAAGTACCAGTCCGGAGAACCAGTCTGTCCGTTCCCCTAGTCCCCACTTGCGACTGTTCACACACAGCTAGAGTCTCTGCCTAGACAAACAAAACTGTGACAGGTTCCAGTTTTCGTGCTCTCCTTCGATGGCCCAACCCATCTCCCATCTCCCATCCGCCCAGCCCGATCCGACCCGGACTCAACTGCCATTCCGTTCCGTTGTTGGTTGCAAGTTGATTATTTGCGTTACGTGACCTGCAGCTGCATTTGCTGCACAGAATACTATGAACTTTGAGCTGGGGGCACCACAGCAACCACTCATAATTGTTATGTGCGGCACCGGAGCACCACCTCCTGTACCCTCCGTACCGCCTGTACCCTCCTATACCCTCCTAGTTGCAGTTTTTCTATGTGCGCCTCATAAATCAGACGATTTACTTTTGTTTTCGGAGTGCAGAACAATCGATAAAACATTTTTATATTTATTGAAATCAAGGTTTAGGTTAGGTTAGCTTCGTGTCGGGTTAAGGTAGGAAAAGCAATTCAATATGGTTTTCGGTGGGGAAGGTTTGCGCCCAAAACGGGAATACCGCGTGATTCACTTAGTACTCTGGCGACCGAGCAGGGACACAAGCAATTGCATCGACTTTTCAATAATATTATGATATATAACTTAGTTTAGACAATGGAAACCTTCAGATGTAAATATTGCTTAGGTTTATTCCTAAATCTTATCTATTTCTTCACTTCAAATTATGGTGCCCGAGCAGGGACATTTAACTGCCTCTACTTTTTGATAATAATGGGAAGTTTTAAATGCAAATTTCAAGTGAATCCTTTCAAGATTTGTTCCTACATCTTTCCTAATCCTGGCGCCCGAGCAGGGACTTTATATGATTGAGGGATACACGTAATTGCAATATGTAATATGTAAATCCTTATCTAGATTTGTTTTTCCATCGTTCTTAACTCCTTACATAAAAACACGGCGCCCGAGCAGGGACTTAAAATGTTTAACTTCGAACGATGTCGCCCGAGTAGGGACAAGTCTTTCGCCTTGTTAATTCTTATCAATATGGTTACGATTGCCAACTGAAAGTGGATCCTTTGATGTCGTTTTCTTCCTCCACACTTGTAGAAAGACATAAGGCACCCGAGCAGGGACTGAATATGCTTAACTTAGGCTTATATCGCCCGAGAAGGGACAAATCTCTTGCCTTTTTAATCCAAATTAATGAGATTGATTTTTGCTAAATAAAAGTGTATTCTTTTAAGAATAAGATCTGTAGTTTTTCGATTTTATATTGTTCACAGAGGCCCCAACCAAGGTAGAATAATTTAAAATATCTGATGAGTTCTAATGTTGCTGAATTTACGTGTAAACCTTAATACTAATCGAATTGATCCTTCTCAGTTAAACCTTCACCCCGAAATACGGAGCCTGAGCAGGGACTCGCTGGCATTTGATACAGAAAATTTTTGTGCTGGAAAGTTTCGACTTTATCCTATCAAAGGATCGTTCTTATTTCAACCAAAACTAGCCAAATTTATATAACCACAATTTGATCTCTTTAGACGCTGACAAATTAGCCCTTTTGCCGCGAGTCTCTTATCGGCGATCTTCCGCAAGGGGACGGAAGGAGAGATAGGGGGTGAAATACAGCTTATTTTGCGGCTAAATTTTGGGTCACTTTGGGCCACTTTTGGCATTTGATGTGTTAATCATGCGTGAAATTAATTCGTTCCACAATGTCTCATTAGTCTGCATTAAGCGTGGCGCCCAACCAACCAGCCGACCAATCTACCCACCCAGCCAAGAAGGGGCCGCCGGGCAGACAACAAGGACAACGCCAGAGCCGGAGACAGAGTCGGAGCCGGAGCCGGAGCCGCAGGCGGAGACCGAGCCGGAGTCCGAGCACAAGGACATGTACATGAATGAATGTGTGTGTGGCGCAGGAAGAGCCATGACTGCCATTCGGTGGTGATGGCGGTGCTGGTGGTGACGGTGGGGACGCTGGTGGCGGTGCTGGCGGTGGCGGTGGGGTCACAGCTCATATATTATTAACTTAATCCCAGGGCTGTGTTCATTTTAGCCATTGGTCTGCAGCTCATTGGCGGCTCTCCACGCGCTCAAGTGCTTAAAATTAAATAATTAATTAAACTTCAGGCGCTGGCAATAAGATACAAGATACAAGGAGACAAGCACGGCTAAGGGGGGACCTGGCTTGGTCAGGGGAGGGCGGTCAAGAGACTCCTGTATCTGTTGGCAACTCTATATGTATTCCGGCTGCATCAGCATGCGAGTCACATCTGCGCTTAGCAGTTCATGAATAACATATTAACTTTTACTTTGGCCACACACACAACAGCCTGGCCATGCCCACCAGACGACGCCAAAAGGGGCGGTGGGCGGTGGGGGACAAGTGGCGTTACATGTTGGAGTTGCCATACGGGTTTACCGCCAATAGCTTGGTTGAAAGACAATCGCTTTGGCTCTATTTTGATTAAGTCTTCAATTCGACTAAGCAAATGCAACAGCTTTTGACAAGCATGCGGCGTGTCGTAGCAGTCAGCTTTTAATTGACACATACAAAAAGGTTAATAAATCTCGGCTTGTTCTGCAATTAGTTAGGGAATCAGAGCAGATTATTCAATTGAAATTTGCAGAAATCCGTTACAGTAATATATATATGGCGCCCGAGCAGGGACTCTGTTGGTATGTGATCCCTGCTCGGGCGCCTGAGTTATATTTATAATGGGATCTCTCCAGAAAATTCGTCCTATTTTTCAAGTATTTCATGAATCAGAGGAGACAATTCAATAGTAATTTACACAAATTTCTAAGTGGCGCCCGAGTAGGGACTAGTTTCCTAAATGATCCTTGCACGGGTGCTTGAGCTAATATTTGGCATGGAACCTCTCTCTCTCGTCTTTCAATTAGTTCTTAAATCAGAGGAGACAATTTAATTGTGCTATACACAATTTTATATAAGGCGCCCGAGCAGGGACTCTTTTAGTATTTGTTCCCTGCTCTGGCCTTATCGGTGATCTGCTTGTATGCAAAGAGTCTTACCAGCAAAATTGGCTTGTCTTCAGTGAGAGGAGAGAATTCGATTGTAATAAACATATCTTTATCTACGCCGCCCGAGCAGGGACTTTTTGACATGTGATCTCTGCTCGGGCGCTTGAGTTGAATTTTTTATAGGATCCCTCCGGAAAACGAGGCGTGTTTTTCAATTAGTTCTTGAATCAAAGGAGACGATGGTTTTGAAACTTACATCAATTTCTGTGTGGCGGCCGAGCAGGGATCACATAACAAACGAGTCCCTGCTCGGACGCCACATATTTCAGATATGATTCCTTCTCGGGCGTTTAATATCAATATTTGCATAGAACCTTTTCAGTAAACTCTACTCGATAAGTAGTTCTCCTGAGTAGATGATACAAACAAATTCTGGACAATATTTGGACAGTTTAATGTCCTTATATGATCCCTGCTCGGGCGCTGCGGTAAAAAATTGACAATCGGCTTAGCGGGGTTTCGTTTAACGCCTTCATTTTGTAAATATATTTCCATGGATTTTTCTTTTCATAAACCTGAATAGCTTGTAGTAACTGCTCCGATTTGGGCTTATCACTCCGAGCTCCAAGCTGGTCATCCTTTTGGCCTGCTTTGCACTTGACACTCGTTCTTGTCAACGCTTTTGGGGCGCAAAAAAGTAGGCAACAAAAATTTTTACTCATCGCTTTTATGCAACTCGTTGTGGCTGTCACATTAACCCAGATACCGGGGCTCTACTACGGGACACATTGGGAAATAAAGAGTGCCTGATAGTGTGAAAGGGAGGGCGGACAGGGACAGAGAGTGGGTGTGAGCGAGAGCGCAGCATGATAACACGGAAGTGTCGTCGTTGTCCTCGTCGGCGTGTGCAAAGCTGCAAAAACATTTTTGTTGGCCACATAAAAACATGAAAATTATATGTAACACACATAGAATCCTCCTCCCCCAACAGCCCATCGCACTACTGCTCTTCCTCACTCACTCCCTGCCGCCATTGTGACATTTATAATGGGACACTCTTTTTTTGTGCCAGGCAAAGTTCAAGTATGCAACGCATTTCGGATTGAAACATGTTTCATTCGGAACAGAACTTAAAGCTGGCCGGGTTTATGAGGACACAATAAGCTTTATGTAAGGATTAAAAGCTTAAATAACAACTTAATATGACTAAAAAGCCTAAAAAGTAGAGGAAAAGGCGCAGAATTTGAGATCAACCCAAAGTGTATTTCCTATGTTGGGGTAAATGAAGAATACAAGATCATCAGGTCTTAGTGTTATTATAGACCCAAATTTCATTCAAATTTCTATTTTTGGAATATCTAAGTATTCTCTTTAGACCAAGTGCAGTTTTAACATCAAAACGTAACGAGATTTCGAAAGTCCCAAGTCCCAGACTTTCTCTCTTCTGTCAAAATAGGTATAAAAGTATTTAAGTTTACTTAAAGCTAAAGTTTCTTAAAGCTTTAAACTCGCTTAATATCCTAAATTTCAGGAACAGCTCAAGTTTTTTCTCTCTTCCGAATGATTTGCACGTCTGTAAAATGGCAGTTTCAGGGGTAAATAATTCACATGACCCTCCATTCCATCCCATACTAAGTTCAAAGCTCATGAAATTTGCGAAGTTGGCATTGAAAAGTTTCGGTTACGGTTTAATGAGGGCTTAGACAAATTCAGCTCGGGCCTTGAGTCCTCCCTGCGTTGGCCGGGAGTACGGAGAATGGGAACTATGCAACATTCGTGTGGTATGCCAATTTGCCCCAGTTGCACGTATGCAGCGCATTCCATAGTTCCGTAATCTCAAGTACATTGCATTCCGACTTGTTTAACTTTGCACTTTAGACCCGATTCCCGGCAATTGTAGTGCGGGTGGAGTACCCCACTGGGTGGCTGGCAGGATGGGGAGCCGGGTGTGGCGTGGGGCAAATGGAGGCCAACCGAAAGAGTCAGAGAGAAAAGCCGCAAATACGAATATGACGACGACACACATTAATGGCCAGGACTTTACATTGTGCCGTGTGTGGGGGGAGGAGGAGGAGGAGTAACTGAAATCCGTAAAAGTTGTACTACATTATAAGTGTAATACCCCCTTTCCGCCCTATGATAGCTGTTGCATCTCAGCATTATTTAATTATGTAAGTAGCTTTTTGGCTTTTTATACCCTGTACACAGAGAAAATGTAAAATGTGAGGTTATGTGCGGCTAAATTGGACACATAGAGAAAGTATTATGCATATTTATTAAGATAAGATAAGAAAAAACTCAGATATTTTGAAAATAAATATTAAAATGTATTATATTCTGGAATAGTCCCTGCTCGGGCGCCAGATTTGAAGCTATTAAGTTTTAGTATTTTAGGAAATTTATGGTGAAGAGCAAAGGTTGAAAATCAAGATAGCCATTGGATATTCCGTAAGAATTGTCCCTGCTCGGGCGCCGCATTGAAACTCCATTAACTTAAACATATCTTTAAACTCACATACAAAACCTGAATAATTTTTGTAAAATTAAGAATTTTAAGAAAAGTTTGCTGGTATTGAATGAATATAAGCTATTCTATTTGTATTCAGTATTTTAAGAAAGTTATGATTAGAGAAAATAACATTAAATCGAGATTCCGTGAGAACTGTCCCTACTCGGGCGCCGGAGTATTATGATCTGTGCGTGCATAGTTTTTCTTTCCCGGGCATACAAAACTATAGGAAACTATATATCTGCTTTAAATCGAGAAAATTCCTGTCATAACAAATAAATAATGGCGCCCGAGCAGGGCATCCATACAAATTTACTCGCTAATTGATTTTAGCACAAAAACAGATCTTAAAACAATAAATTCACCTTAAAACAAAGCTTTAGTGGCGCCCGAGCAGGTACTGGCTTTAGATCAAATCATATTTTTTTACAAATTATTGATTCTGATCTTCTGATATGACTTGCCCGGTTTTCTATTTCGACATCTTTGACTGGCATATCGATAACGCAAACCTGTCGATGTTGATGTCATCGATAGCTTTGTAACAACTTTGTCTGTGCTTGAGCTACGTGTATGTGTGTGTGTGATGTGTGTGTGTGTGTGTGATGTGTGTGTGTGTGTGTGTGTGTGTGTGTGTGCTTTGGACCACGTTAATAAGAAATCAAATAGCCAATGGCAAATATTCAATAAATTTCGCTTTAGTAGTCACGTGCCAAGAGCCAAGTGCGAACACGTCCGCCGCCCAGTGCAACTGATGCCGGTGAGGCAGCAGTTCCAAGAAGAAGAAGAAGAAGAAGAACAGGAACCAGAAGAAGAAGAAGCAGCAGCAGCAGTCCCCCCTGCACAACAGCTCCAATCCCAAACGGAACTTCAGTTGGCATGAAAAGCAGAGGCACAGGTAAGAAGCTCTATTGCAAGCTCTGTCGGGTTTTGGAAGAGCCGGCGGCTTGTCTTCTGCCCACTTGGAACCCCTTGGCACAGCCTCTGCAGCCGCCACTGCAACTGTAACTGGCGTTGGCCTGGGTCCAGGTGCAAAGGTCTTGAAAAGTGTGCGCCACATCAATTCTTGTCCTGGCCAACTGGGCCAAATACAGACAACATTTTCTTCTTCTTTTTGGTTCTATTCTTTTCGTAGGTCACTTCGGGGGTGTTGAGGGGCACTGGGTTAGCACTGGGCTGGGGCACAGGGTGTCTCAAGTTGCACGTAGCACGTGCAGCTACGCTGGAAGCGACGAATTCTCGTGGACGATTGAAATTGTTCGTGGCAAGTGGATAAGTGGACATTAATCAAAATAAATATGAGAAACGTGTTGAAATACGACCCCAAACTGACACACACACACATATATATACATGCACACACACAGACACACAAATCTTTCATAGAGACCCTGACATATCCTCAGATATCGCTCAATAAGCACGCGCATCGAAAGTATTCAAATTTGCGATACTTCAGATGGGTTAAATAGCCTTTGAAGTGCGATTTAAACATGTACTTGGTCAAGAGATTGATATGAAGAACTTACACATTGGTAAAATAGAATTAGAGTCAAAACTCAGGGGTAAGCTCAATATGCTGCTAAACCTATAATAGGGTTCTCTAGAGTTCTTTACTAGCTGACTTCATGCATTGTAAAAATTAGAATGGCGTCCGAGCAGGGACAATATAAGCTCATGGTCCCTGTTTTGGGCTCCAAAAGTGTAAAGGGCTTCTCCATATATTTCAGATCTTTAATTAACGAAATATTAGGACAAGTGTGTCTTGTTTTTGATCTTAATATAACCGAAACAAGCTTTGCTTCCAAAGTAATGTCACTGTAAGTCGGCGCCCGAGCAAGGACAATATAAGCACATAATCCTCGGGCAACAAGAATGTCAAGGCTTTCCCCGTATTCTTCGGTTAAATTATCAGAAAAATATATGAAGATC
The DNA here is from genome assembly GCA_037040045.1 of Phorticella flavipennis. Classification (NCBI taxonomy): domain Eukaryota; kingdom Metazoa; phylum Arthropoda; class Insecta; order Diptera; family Drosophilidae; genus Phorticella; species Phorticella flavipennis. The sequence continues at coordinate 20,829 of JBANCY010000460.1, read as the reverse complement.
ATCAGAAATTTATATGGCGCCCGAGCAGGGACAATTTAAGCACATAGTCCCTGTTTGGGCGCCAAAATTTTCAAGCGTATTCTCATAGCGTCCGGTTCTAGGAACAGGGAAATACTGGAAACAAGCGTCTCTCATCTTTGATCTTAATACAACCGCATAAAGGTCAGCTTCCAAGCAAATTTATACGGCGCCCGAGCAGGGACCAGGCACTTATCATTATTTTAGTCAAATTCAATGAAGTATTTCACCAATTTTCGCATTTTTAGCTAACTGAAAACTGTCAAAAATCTGTCGAGATACTATATATACATACTATATTATAAAATACCCACGCATTTTCCCATTTTCGTCCCATCATATCTAAGTTCTTAATCCCCTAAACCAGTCTTATTGTCTTCAAAACTCCATTATATTTCTGCTTCAGTTTCAATGGACAAAATCCACTTGTTCATCCACCTTTTCAAACTTCTCTAATCAGGTGTTAAGACCCCAAAACCAACATGTCTCAAACTGGGGGAAGTCCCTCCATTTCACCTTTTTTTCTCCTATTCGAATTCGATTAGCACACGCATCATTTGGCGACCGCATTAAAATTCAAAGCACATTTCTATAAACTTTCTATAAAACAAGAAACAACAACGAAATACATGAAATACCTGAAAATACATCAAAGTTCGGTCCGGTCGAGGGATCCGGCATCATTTTTCATCTTTCACTTTGGTTACTTTTGTTCGGGTGTTGTAAAAACTTCTAAACAAATTATGCATGAGAAATTCAATTTGCATTTATTTTGCAATAATTTCATATCGGATCAAAATATCAACAACAACAACAACAATAAGAAGAGAAAGAAGGAGAAGAAGTAGAACCACAACCACATTTTGACATGCAAAAGAAAAGAAAAACAAGCATTCAAAATGTAAATAATCAAAAAAATAAAAAAAGAATACGAGGGTTGCCCCGCCCCCTGGTCCATCTCAAGGCCCAAAAAAATCCTAAATCCTACGAGTTGGGTTAGCCCTGCTCTCGGTTACGCTTCTGTTTTTGATTAGTTTCCTTCAGAGACTGCAAAAGCTTTCAGTCAAAGCAAGAACTTTGGAAGTTACTGAACAATTGTAGATAGCTTTAAGCTCGTGAAGTGAAGAGCTTGAGCTAGTGTCAAGTTTTCAGACTTAAGAACTGAAGTTTTCTATCAAAGCTGATTAATTTCAATTCAATTTAAGATTGTAAAATGCTTTGGGGCTTTGTAATTTACGGAAGCTTGCTTTTCGAATGAAGAGCTTAATTTTTCTAACTGAACTTTGTAAACGTAGAAGCTGTTGATCGTTCCTGCTCTTTGTATTATTTCGGTTGGGAGATTGAAATTAGTTCTGTTTATCTCCGACATTTAAAGCTTTGAGTGGATAAAGGGTTATAATTATCATTAAAGGCAGATGGTAGTCCCTGCTCGGGTGCCATACACTTTTCCTCTTAGGAAAGGTTTATCAGGGAATTACAAGCTTTGTATTAAATCGGTTGAGAGATTGAAATTAGTTCTCCTTATCTCTGACACGTAAAGCTTTGAGCGGATAAACGGTTGTCATTATCATTAAAGGCAAATGATAGTCCCTGCTCGGGCGCAATAAAATTTTTTCGTGATAGATCACTTGACAGGTATCTAAGAGGCATTTATCAGAGATATTACCATGAAATTGTTCGCCGCATGAGAACACCTCAAATATTCCTATAATTATCCCTGCTCGAAAGCCATGTACTTTTCTTATCACAGTTACCTCTTGGGAAAGGCTTATCAGGAGACTACAAGTTTTGCATTAAATCGGTTGGGAGATTGAAATTAGTTCTGCTTATCGCCGACATTTCAAGCTTTAAAACGATTATTATTAGCATTAAGAACTGATGTTAGTCCCTGCTCGGGCGCCATACATTTTTCTCGTGACAGATCACTTGGGAGGTATCTAAGTTTTATTTTTTAGAGAATTTACCATTAGACTGTTCGCCGCATGAGAACACCTCAAATATCCCTATAATTATCCCTGCTCGGACGCCATTCACCTTCAGGGCATCAAGCTTGAAGTTAGATCTGCTATTTCTGGCATTTCAAGCTTTCAAGCTAAGGCTACATCTGAGGAGCTTCTTCGATTTGAGCTATTAAGAACTTTGCCTTATGAAGTGCTCCTCCCTGTAGTCAGTTGACAGGATTATCCTGAATTTGGATATGCCCGTTCCGCGTAGCGCATTTCAAAACAGACAACAGACTCCTTTAGGCCTGCTTCAACTGCCAGAAAACAGCCGATGCCAAAAGATCTCATAATAACAGAAACAACAACAACAACAGGAAGAGAAAAAAAACTTTTTCAATATTTTACGAATCAGGTGTTTCCTGTCGAAGTTTTCGCTTAAGGACACGCACACCGCTTGAGGTTGAGGAGGAGCAAGGGGTATTGGAATCGGGCGAACCGGGAGACAACATTGAAATGCCGTGAGGCAGGCCGAGCAGACAGCACGTAAAAATAAAATTTAATGAAATGTAACTGGATATGTCTCTCCTCCGCCCACAGCTCCGGGCAAGCTCCTCAGCCCACCGAAGGGGGGACCAGGACCAAGACCAGGACCAGGTGGCGTGTGGCGGGTTGATCCAGGCATTGGCCAGACAGGTAGAATGTCAAAAAGCCTATTTAGCATATATTTACTGCCAGCCAAACGAGCCAAAAACGAGGCCAACCCAACAAGAAGAAGAAGAAGAAGACGGTGAGGAGAGGAAGTAGAAGATGAAGAAAAACTTGTGCTGAAAGTTGAAAAAAAACCGAACTGGGGAAAATAAAATGAAAAGGGAAAAGCTTTAGTTGAGCAAGCACAACTAACAGATATGACTTTGGGCAGAAATTGAAAGAAAACGACAAAGAAATACCCTGTAGGGTATTGATTTTCTGAATGATCATGGACTTAGGACAAGATCTAAAGGTAAACCTTTATGAAAACTTCTTCTGCCTAGGATACTCTAGCTGTTGGGTAGAAGAAAATTAAGGATTAAGGACAAGATCTTAATGTAAACCTTATTGAAAACTTCTTCTTGATTAAGGCTAAAAGAATATTAAGGATTAAGGACAAGAACAACCTTTGGTACCCCAACTTAGAAAGGATCACAAAAATAGCTTAGAATTTTTGGTCATCTCTAGGTGACAGTTCTAGACCTTCCTTCGCACCAATATGCCCAACATAACCTCAATTTCCAGGTCCGCCCAAGAAAAGCGAAATCCCCTTTGGCTGCTGTCATTGAAAATATTATAAATCATGTGCTACATTAGCCAAGCGATGCTCCGCTGCCTTCTGCAAATTGCCATAAAATTTCCAGAACAAACACAAATAGTCAAAACGGCAAATGGAAAATGGAAAATGGAAAATGCGAAACGCGTGCGTGCCCAGGTTGAAGCCAAAAAGTTATGTTTAAAAGATTAAATGATTTTCAAAAAGTTTTAAATATTGACATTTCGCTTACTTGTAGTGGGGCGCCAAACGGCACATAGAACACATGTGGTATGATTTTTGACTAAGCCAGAAAAATTTTCCACTTTTAATTTGATAATTTCAAATTTGAGTTCACAATTCTTTCATTTGCTATTCCTTTTTACTCTTAAATATCTAATTTATTAATTTTTTACACACTTGGAACCTATGGCGCCCGAGCAGGGACCGTAAGACATGATATTGATTCCTGCTCAGGCGCCAGAGATCCAGACATTCCTAACCGCATCAAAAATTTCTTTATGACCTTGCCCTCCCGAGCAGGGACTGTAAAAGCTGATGATCGTCCCTCCTCGCGCAAAACGGTGCATAGTTGACATTAATCGGATAATTCTAACTATGTCAAAAATGGCCTTCAATTTAATGCAATATAATCGGATTCTTTTTACCATGTCCATGCTCGGGCGCCATTGGTTTTGAAATGAATTGCACTGATTCATCCGGTGAAATTGTGAGCTTAAGCCTTATATAGCTATATAAGTCCTATACATTGATTGATTAATATCATACTGAAGTTCTAATTTATGTACCATTATTTGGTAAGGAGTGTTTAGATACGGAAAACGACGTTAGGAGAAGCTTTTGTGGCGTTAAGTGAATTATTTGGAATTTGAATTCTTATACCAAATTTCACTTTTCGTCAGAAGTCTCCTGGACATGTTCCACTCCTATCCCATCCCTATACCAATTATAATGTCCAACCTGTTCGAAAGTGAATTGAATTCACCTCAATTTTTGGCCAAAATCGCGCTGTGCTGTGTTGGCCAAGTTGGATTGCTTGGCATTTGCCACAGATGCTTGGCATTTGCTTTTGTGCAGTTGTTGCCACCTTTTCAAGTTGTTGCATGCCGCATCCCCCCCCCCCCACCGCACCCCACAGCCCCCTACTCCTACTCTCTTTGCGTCGCCGTCTTTTCTTTTCGGGGGACTTTGGAAGGGGGTTCTTGTCACGCCAGGCACGGCACGACAGCAACTGCAATTCAATTGTTGTTTCCCGCCCACTGCCCCCCTTTGGGCGCCTGTTGGCCCCCCCCCCCCCTGCCGCCCGCAGAGCAATTGTTGGCGCCGGGCTTCCGTGGCGCGTCTTGGCCAAAATGTTTGAACTTTTCTTTACCCGACAGCAATTTGCGGCGAGAAATTGTGATTTGTTGTTGAGAAGCGCGGCGCGATTTTCATCAGCTGTCGAGTTGTGAGTCCTGTGAATCGTCATCGTACCTCCCCGTTCCCCCATCCGTACCGCTCCCGACCAAGTCCTTTGGCAGCTTTGCATTTTGTTCAGATACTTATCACACAGTTTGGCAAAATGCTGCACAAAGTTTTGCTTAATAGCCTGGAAGTTTTTAATGAAATGCTTTTGCTTTCGGTTTTCCGCATTTCCACCATTTTCCCCAAGCCAACGTCGGAGGCGGCGGCGACGGGGACTTCCCCCTGTTCGATGCCACTTGATTCAAGCCTTAAAGACGTCCAGCCAAACCCAGAAGAAACGACTATGAAAATAGTACCAAAACCGAACCGAACCAAACGGAGCTGAACCTAAGCAAAGCAAACCGAACCAAAACCAAACCAAACCGAGTCATGGACCCTCATCAAGAGACCCAAGTCAAAGAGGAATTTCATTTCCATTGCAGGCGAAAAAATAATAATTGAATGCAATATATAAATGATATAGACTAGAAGATATCCTATAAGCCAGTCACTTTTTAGGTGCCTCGGTAGACCAGTGCAGAGCGCACTGGCCCCCAAAGCAAGAGGTGTGGATAGATTCTTCCATTCATCGTCCCTGCTCGGGCGCCATTTCAAAAAAGTCCCTGCTCGGGCGCCATAAAATCTCATGCAGAGCCATAATTGTTTATGACAAACACCTTATAATTACCCATTCTTTAATACACAAAGCTCGATTAGCACCTAAGCTATGGTCCTTTCGGTTTTACCCAAATAAATTGCCTGGTCGCTGATTTGTAGACCCAAAAAAACCTCAAAATAAGATAATCTCTTCGTCTCAAGCTCATAAGCTGTGTCAGGCCCTTGCAATAATATTATCTATTTATAGGGTAAACTGCCGGAAACAAAAGGTGAAATGTCACACTAAGAAATTTGGTGCTTTATTAAAATAATACGCAAGTGCTGCCCCATAATAAACACAAATGGCAGCACCGCATCAAAAGGTGTCCCTTTGTTTTTCTTCTTCTTTTTTTTTATGCGTTGCTTTTGCATTTCTCTGGTTTGTCTCCCTTGCTTTTTTCTCGTTTTTTGGGGCCATCCTTTGTCTTTCTGACAGCTGTCTTCGGGCGACTCTCCTGTGTCAAAAGGAAAACCAGAGTAGATTAAATGTTTACTTGGTCAAGAAAATTAATTTGCTAGTGCATTAAGTTTGATTTTAATAAAGTGTTGTAACGTTTTTTTCCTTCCCAACTTCCCCTTCCCCCTCGCCATTTTGTTTTTTGTTTTGTGAGGTTATGTTGGGTTGGCGAGGTTTAACTTAATAAACTGTCACTTGTGCCAGTGCTGCCCCCCTATAGACTGACCCACTATGTGTTTAAGTGAGTGTCCAACATTTGTCATTTTGTAGCCAAGTACGATGTTGTTGTTGGAGTTGTTGTTGTTGTCCAAGGCAAACATGACAGGACACATTAATTTCCAGTGCTCACTGCGCGGTAATTAAAAGCGAAAGTGTTTGACGACGCCGCAACACAGACGGACGGACGGACGGACAGACAGACAGACACAACAAACAAGCAGGCGGTACAGACTACAACCAGGACAATAACGAAAAAAGTATGTTATAAACGCAAGGACCAAAGGTCCTAAAGGACCAAACAATGCTCATTACGGCGCCAAGTGCAAAACTGACCCTTTTGACGCCCACGACATATTTTTCTGTTTGACTGGAAAATACTCTACCCTGGCATATGGCGCCCGAGCAGGGATACAAGTTTAGGTAGAGCTATTTTTGCACAATTCGTTTATGACAGGTGAACATAGTTTTCTGCAAAAGATTTTTATTTGCATTTATATTTGACTTTTAGGGCTGCCCGAGCAAGGACATTTTAATAAGGGCGCCCGAGCAGGAACAGAAGTCTATGAAGAGCTGGCCATTTGCTTGTGACAGGCTTACATTTTAAATGTTTTTTTAAAGATCATTCTGTCACCCAAGTTGAAATATTTTTACAATGTCTTCCGAGCTGGGACATTGATATTGACAATCGAATGGATCAAGAGTATTACATTAATGTTAATCACTATGAGCCGTATCGCTTTTTTCGCAATATTATTTTTATATTGCAATTTTCTCCCATTCCTGTTGGCGCCCGAGCAGGGACACATATGCAAGAGTAGCTTGTTGTCTCACAATTTGTTTACGACGGGCAAACATTTTGAGTATTAAAGTTGTCCTCAAAAGATATTTATTTTTATATATGATATTTACGTGCGCCAGTGCAGGGACATTTTAATCAGTGCGCCCGAGCAGGGACATATTGGTTAAAGACCGTCGAGTTAATCAAAAGTATTTTTAGTTTCTTCACTCTCAGCCATTTTACATTTTCTCCCCATCATTCTCTGCACAAATTTCAGTGGAGAGTTGAATTGTGAAATTCAGATGCTCTGTCAGTTGGCGCCTGAGCAGGGAAGCTTTAATGGTAACCCTAAAATATGATATAATCCACATTTTTGGCCTCAAACCGAGTACTTTTAATACAATTGTCGACCGAGCAGGGAGATTTTAATAGGTGCGCCCGAGCAGGGACAGGATGAACAGTCGAATTGATCTTAGTTCAGTATTACCTGAACTGCCAACTATCTGAGTTGGGTTCCATTTTATATTCAATATCTTTGTCCACATATTGATCGATGAAGGGCAAAATTGAGACTCTTGGTCAGTGGGCTTCCGAGCAGTTACACTTTAGTGAGTCCGCCCGAGCAGGGAATGGATCGACAGTCGAACTTAATCGAGATTGATCAATTTCAATCACTCTGAGCCCTTTTAACTTTCCCCTATACTCTGGCTTAGTTGGCGCCCGAGCAGGGCTACTTATAAAGCTGCCCCTAAATTTGAATTTTGGGCCTCCACCAAAGTACTATCAGCCTGTTGAAATAACAAATTAACAATTGGCGCCCGAGCAGGGACAGGATCAACAGTCGAATGTCAAATTTGATCAAAAAAACATGTGTATTACATGAATTTCAATCACTCTAATCCCAATTCCATTTTCTCCTACTAGTTTAATCCTGAAATTTAGACTCTTGGTCAATTGGCACCCGAGGAGGGACACTTTCATAGTAGCCCTGAAATGCAGTTCTATGCACAATTCTTCGCCTCAAACCAAGTATTTTCACCCCGTTGACACAACACATCACCAATTGGCGCCCGAGCAGGGACCCTAAACAAAAGCTGCGGACCAAGCAATATGCCCAACTGGGACGCAGAGAGTTGCCAACTTATTCTCTTACTTTGGCTGGCAACAACTATAGCTTAACGGGGCTCTGGGCTGGCTGTTAGATTTATGATGGTCTCATTAATTATGGTCCAGGACTCCAGGACGGCAAATAAAAGATGGCCCTTGTCGCACTTGAAACTTGCAATTAAATAGAATAGAAAATGGCGAAAACGCCGAAAAGGAAAGCCCCCAAGTCGCGACACGCAAATCAGCATAAATTTTGGAAGAGCCATACAAAAAGCTGCATATGCAGATATAGAAAATCGGAGAGGTGGAGCAGGTGCAGGCGGTGGCCAAATAGATTGTGGCATTTGGCACGCGCGACAGTCGATTCGCATATAAATCCAAAAATCGTTGCCAATTTGCTGGTTGGGCGCATTTTTATGGCAACCAAAGACAATGTGTGTTGGGGGTAAAGCTAATCCACTATATATATAGTTGGGGGGTTGGCGGTTGGGGGTTGGATTGGGGTTGTGACAAATTCATTAATTCCGGCAGTTGGTAGTCGTCGGCAAGTTTTCTAATTAAAACAACAAACAAATGGCCACTGAGCCAATGACAATAACAATACATATGGAAATCGTTTTGGCCAGGCAGAACCTGCCAGGATATCCAACAGCCCTCAGTTGCATATTCTATATAGCTAGAAATATATATATATTATATATATATGGAGCGGAAACTGTCTGGCAAGATGCTAATTCGGTTAAAAACTTTTGTCGTCAAGTTTACAGCAAACTGACTCTTATCCAGTCAACCAACCAAGTTCAGTCAGTCAGTCAGTCAGGATAGTCCAGCTGCCTGGCACAAAGTTCCCAGATTTGCCAGGAATACAGTGGCGTAGCTTAAGCAGCGGTAGAGGAGGGATTGGCAAATGTGTATAGAAATTCATTATCACTTCAGCAAATTCTATGGTTTTGCCTAGGCGTCCGAGCAGGGACTCATTGGTATTTAGCGCCCGAGCAGTGACAACTTTGGCGTTCGAACAAGAATCCATCTGTATATGACGCTCGATCAGAAACACAATTTTCTTTGGCGCCCGAGTAGGGATAAATTTGTGTTTGGCGCCCGAGCAGGGACAAAATTGTATATGGCGCGAGCAGAGACAAATTATTTTAAGGTGCCCGAGCTGGGTGACGGTTTTGCATGGCGCCCGAGCAGGGACAAATTCTTGTAAGGCTCCTGATCAGAAACTCGGTTGTGTTTGACGTCCGAGCAGGGACATAGTTATGTCTGGCGCCAGAGTAGGAACAAATTTGTATAGGGCGCCCAAGCAAGACAAATTTGTATATGGTGACCGAGCAGGGAAACATTTGTGTTTGGCGCCTGAGCAGGGACAAATTTGTGTATGGCGCCCGAGCAGGGACTAATTTATATAAGGCTAGTGATCAGAAACACAGTTGTGTTTTGCACCCGAGCAGGGACAATTTTGTGTATTTCGAAATACTGTTGCTCCCGAGCAGGGACCTATTTTGCAAAATTTAAAATTCCTTCAACAAATCAAGCTTATAGTTCTCCTCTTCTATCCTCTTCCTCCATTAATAATTATTCCCACCCCTTTTCGGGCACGCCCCTGTCTGTCATAGTCTACGCTCTGTTCGCATTGTTATGCGGCGCATGCAAATTGATGCGGCAGCTTCATCATCAACTTCATGTGATATGCATCAGTTTGCCCAAAAATTGTTTGTTAAATATGCAATCCGTCCACAGAGCTCATACTTCCTGGCGTAACCCACTCCCCCCATGTCCATCCCTCTCCCTCTCACACATTTTAATAAATGGCAGCTTTGTTGCACGAAATTTTGACTAGATTCTGGATTTAACATGCCATTCAAATAGCTATTACTTCTCTATGCGAGCAATTCGTCAACTATTTGGCCACATAAATGATTTAAATGGATTCCCAAATTGCTCAAGGCTTACCCAGGCTCAGAGACATGACGTGACACATTAATAGGTATAAACTGAAGCTAAAGACTCGGCATAATATTAATTATTTAACATTGGAGTTTCTTTTGAATGGTCAAAAAACATCTGTTGCTTTGGCGGACTGAAAGGCTGAACCGATAAATGGTTACAAATTTAAGGAATTTTCAATTTGTCCACAAACAACTAACTTATATCATTGCTTCAAAGGTATGTCCCTGCTCGGGCGCAAGTTAATTTGAGCTAAATATCTGATCTGCATAACTTTTACATGACATATCTATTAACTAAGTTGGAATAAACAATTCGTTATGAAGTAATTTATAAATTGAGGTTAAGTTTCATAAAGGTCCCTGCTCGGACGCCATAAAATTGTTAGGCTATATTAGTTGTTTTTGAAGCATTTACATGAGATAAAATTGATTTTAATGATACATCATTAGGCAAAGTTCATCAACAGTCATTTTGACTACATGTCCCTGCTCGGGCGCCATGTAATTTTTTGATAAAATATGACTTAAACAGGCTTATATAAAAGATATGTTCATACAAGATGCTTACAAAAATGTGAACTGTCATATAAAAAAAGCTTCTGAAATCTCGCACACACAATTTATGGAACGAATGTCCCTGCTCGGGCGCCGCTATTTATACTAAATAACGCCAACATCGTAGGAAATTATTTTAAGGTATTGCTCAAGCAAACTCTAGTTATAAATACCAAATACCAACTAGTAAATCGTAAATAAGTTCATATCTGGCTTAAATTGCATTGGCGCCCGAGCAGGGACATTCGCTCGGAGCAACTATAAAGGCGACTTTATGTCTCTGTGCTCTATGTCGAATTGTTGATTGAAGTTGATTGGGAATGTAAATGTCTTATCTAATCTACAAACATTTGTTTCACACGTGAAGATGCCACGCTAGATGGCGCTGCTGCAGCTGCCGGAGTGTGCGCTTAGTGTTCGGGGAGTGCGGTGTGCGGGACTAAGCCCAAAGCTAAACGACTAAACATTTATTTAGCTAATAATTTATTTATATGCCTGTCAATATATGCACGTAGCATGTAGCGATGCCTCGAGGGCCTCGAGGCGTTCAATTTGCTGAAATAAGCAGAAAGGCACAAGGAGCAGGGGAGCAGGATACAGGGGGCTTGGGTCGGAGGCAAAAAAACGCGGTATTGCGGGAAGTTTAGCAGGAATTGATTTGGTTTATGCGAACGTCAACGACGACGAGACGCGATTATTATTATTATGCACCCTCTTTGTCGAGTCGAATCGAATCGAATCGAATCGAATGGAGTCGAGTCAGAGCCAGAGTCGAGTCGGAGTCAAGTCAGTGACTCATATCATTATGGCGCATATCCTGCGGCGCCACGCGCCTTAAACAGCGTCTACCATGTCCTGCCAGGCCAACACCCCCTGTCCCTGCCCCTGCCCATCCAGCTGGTGTTTCGTCTATGTTTGCGCTTGTTTTTTATGTCGAGCACAACAAAAAAACAACAAGTAAGGAAGGATTATCTTCGGCACACCGAAGATTTCATACTCTTATCGAATATAGCGATAGATAATAACATATCTTGGGAGTGTGCGAACTTTCAGTCCAATACGTTTGAAAACATGAGAAGCACGGCCAAAACCAACTTTAGATTATATGACAGCTATATAATATAAAAATCCGATTCTTATGAAATTTAGTGGAGAGATAAATAATAGCGAATCCTGGGAGTTTGCGAACTTTCAGTCCAAGAAATTGAAAAACATAAGAAATATGTGCGAAACCGACTTTTGGTTATATAGCAGCTATATGATATACATTTCCGATCCTTATGAAAATTGAGGGTGTGGTAGATAATAACGAATCATACGAGTATGTCAACTTTCAGTCAAATACGTTTGATAACATGAGACATATGCAAAAAATTGACTTCTGGTTATATGGCAGCTATATGATATAGTAGTCCGATCCTTATGAAATTTGGTGAGGTGGTAGATAATAACGAACCTTGGGGAAATATAAGCTTTTAGTGCAACATATTGGAAAACATGGGATATATGGGCATAACCGATTTATGTTTTTATATGGCAGCTATATAATATAGTGGTCAGATCCGACCGGTGCCGACAAATATGCTGAAGCATAACAAAAGAATGCCTTGTAACAAGTTTCATTGCGATAGCTCAAAAACTGAGGGACATCGATCAATCGATATCTTTTGTCCTCCCGACCATTCTGAATGTAACTTTTTAAGGTCTACGACGTTTCCTTCAATGCATTACATACTTTCCGACAAAGTGAATATACTATTTTCTTTGAAAAGAGTATCAAAAAAGAAAACGTCGGAAAACCGCACTCGATTTCTTTCCACTTGAATGGGCGAAAATAAAATACCTCCAAGTCCAAGTCCAAGGCGAAGGAGAAGGCGAAGTCGCAGACAGACCAAGTCGAGAAGTCTGTGGATACCTGTTTCGGGGAGCGCCAGACTCTCATCTCGAAAGCATTCCATCATTCATTCCGATTCCGATTCCCATTCGTATTAGTATTGCTTTCTTTTTCCTCGCTCTTCCTTTTTTTCTTCTTCTTCTTCCTGTGTTTGCCTCATTGATTAATGCGTAAATATGCGTGCCACTTCCACTGGCCAACAGTTTGGATCAGGACTCTTAAAGAAAGGCTCAGCTTAAAGTTGCCAAGTCACGCCAGGCCAACAGCTGGAGATTTGTATCGTAGACAAAAGTGTGGACTGAGATCACTATTAGATTATCAGCATCTGCCGAGCCAGGAATGATCTGAGGAGAGCACATAGAGGCAAGTCTCACAAAACTAAGATTTGGCGCCCGAGCGGGGACTAACAAGTATATGGCGCCCGAGCAGGGACTTGCTAAAATGTAGAGCCGGAGAGAGTCTATCAAATACATGGCACCCGAGCAGGGCCTTCCTAACATATGCAGTCCGCGCAAGATCTAACGAACATATATAGCCCGAGCAGGGAATAACAAGTATATGTCGCCCGAGCAGGGACTAGCTAACATATGGAGCCCGAGCAAAGTCCATCACAATTGTGGCAACCGAGCAGGGAGTAGCTAAAATGTAGAGCCGGAGCGAGTCTATCAAATACATGGCGCCCGAGCAAGGACTAAGAAGTCTATGGCGTCCGAACAGGGACCGACTAACATAAGGAGCCCGAGTAGGAACTAACAAATATATGGCGCCCGAGCAGGGACTAGCTAATATATTAAGCCGGAACAGAGTCTATCTAATGTATGGCTCCCAAGCTGGAACTATTTTATATATTTAGATAGATATTTTAGATTTTTTAAAAACTATCCATGCTCGGGCGTTGGATCTGGGGTTAACCTGAAAAAAAAGTATTAAAACTGTTTTTTGTTAAAACAAAATCAAGCTTAATTTACCGAATTATTAGACATATTACCTGTAGGTTCCCTAATTTAATGGTTTATAGAAGAATGAAAACTTTGAAACAAGATTAGCTTTTATAAACAAGTTCTCTTTTTTTAGACTTGATAAATGCTATCAATTTTCACCTGAGATCTTCCAAAAATAGAACCACTTTCTCCCCAACGTTTCTTACCCCAAACATTGTTTATTATGTCTTCGAAATGGTTAATATGTTGTCTCATTCAATTACTACCTCCACCCGCCACAATTGACTCCATGAGAAGCGCATAGAAGAGCTCTTGGCACTGTTATGTGCTGACAGCTTCATTTACCGCGCCGTAAAATGTCAATTTAGCCAAGTTTTAATAATGACATACAAAATATGTTGATAATTATCTAAATCACGTAAGCTCCGTCGCCCCCAAGTGACAGTAAGCCCCTCCAACTGCCACGCCCCCAGCCAAACAGCAAAGCCCCAAGTTCTTTTGTGCGTTGCATGCAACGTGTCGGGCAACAAAGTGTTAATACACTTGACACACCTGTAAAAATGTGGCGCGCGTCGTGGGTTTTCGGGGTCGGTTCTTGGGCGGGGAGGGCGAAATGGAGTTGTGACAGCTTGCCACATGTGGGCGTGGGGGCAGGAGGCGGACATGAGGCGGACATGAGGGGGACACGAGGGGGACACGAGGGGGACACGAGGGGTACTGTAGACGGTTTGACGGTGGTTGACGGGTCATAAGCATGTGCACATGGCAGCGATTACGTAACGCGACAGGTGCCATCAATCATATTTAGGTTAGGGGCAGAAGCAGCAGCAGCAAAACGCAGACAAAACCAAAATTTACACCCGCCACACTCACCCCTCACACACACGCACCCCGACACACACACACACACCCCGACACACACACGCACAACCAGGCCACAAGATAAATGGCCAGATTTGTTGTTGTTGTTGTTGTTATTTGTGGCATTTAACAATTTTAAGTAAGGGCTTAACTAGACAAGTTAAATAGAGTTCCCCCCGACATTAAGTGCCTCACCTCGTAAACGACCTCCATTAAGGTATTCGGAAAATCTGTAAAATCTCCAAAATATAAGAAGTTGAAATTAGTTTTAAAACGAGCTGTCCTGCTGCAAAAATTACTTCGTTTATCCGAAAATTGCGGACGTTTCTCTTGCAGTGCTCGACTGAACCACTAATATAAAAACTTAATAACATTTTGCTAAATTTATCTAAGATATACCAGTGGGGCCTCGGTGAACCAGTTGATAGCGCAAGAGGTCCGAGTTCGAGTCCCACTCATGACGATAGCCATGGCCCTCCTAGATAAACTAGTTTGTGACGTAGAATTTGAAATCGACCCACGTGAAATAAGTACATCAGTGAAGTTAGCAAATATAGAGAAAAATAGTGCTTCAGGCTTTGATCCGATAGTATATAGTTATAGTGATATAATAATAATATGTATTAGGAGCTGTACGGCCAAATCTCATCAGGAATTAACTCCAACGTCTCGGAGGACAATTGAACAGAATGGTTAACCGTTTGACACTCCGAGAAATATCAGGTAGAAACCTTGGATATTTTGGACCTTGTATACTAGGGGCTCTTCTTAAGTTATTCCAGGTTTCAGTGCTGACTGTTCAATGGTTCATTTAAAGTGAATAGTGAAATGAATGATATGAATCATTTGAATGAGCTCTCCGCACAAGTTCATTAATTTCCAACTGAAACTGAAACTGGATCATTTGATCAATCCACTGATTGGCCTGGGACTCGCTTTTTTTTCGGGGCTTGTGACTATCATTCAGTCATTCGTTCATTCATTCGCTCATTCGTTCATTCGGAATGAAATGCGAATGAATGAGCGTTGAGATAACTTGACAAACAATTTCTTATGTGGGATTTACGGCAACGGCCCATGGACCCAAATTGAAAACGAGCCAAGCCAGCAAAACGCGTGATGCGGCGGAGGACGTGGAGGAGGAGGAGGACTGAGTGGGCGTGGCAGGAAGAGGAAGAGTGAGTGGGGGAGAGTAGTTCCAAGTGGCAGTAGCTGCTGATTGCCTCATGCGGAGCCACAGAGCTCGCAGTTCCAGTTCCAGTTCCAGCTACAATTTCAGCTCCATTCAGCGGGTATCTTGATAGTGCCGCCGGATTAAGCAGCAAAACGCATGAACCCCCCACTATGTGCAGGGCAGGAAGGGTGGGGCGTGGCGTGAGCCGGGGGTGCAAGGGTTTTGGGAGATATGTGGGGTGTACATGGGGGGTACTTGCCTTCAGTTGTTGGTCCCTGCTTAAGGGCAAAGTAACGAAAAATAACGCAAAGCTGCAGCTGAAGCACAAGGATTACGAAAGGATTCGTTTCTAACGAGATTGACAACAAACCGCAATGCCAACTACACACACATTCACAGGGTGTGTGCGAGTGTGTGTGTGTGTGTGTGTGTGTGTGTGTGTGTGTGTGTTGTATGTTGGGTATTGCGTTTTTATTTGTATATTGTACACTCGTTCCAGGCACTCTCAGGCCCTATGGGTCAGGCGAATCCTTTGTGAAGGATGCAACATGTAATTTTGGAACTAGTTCATATTATATGAGAACTATTTCTTTTTTAGATGAGAGTTCAAACTCTTGTATTTTGCCTGAACATAGATGTGAAACAAGTTCATTTTGTTCTATGAACTATCATTCAAGTTTGAACTAGTTCATTTTATGAACGAAAGCTACTAGTTCATTTAATCATTGTTATTATAGAGTTGATTTATTTGGACACAATCATCATAGCTTGAACCATTCCGAAACTAGTTTGAACTAGTTCGTTTTCTATCAATTTATAGAAATGAAACAAGTTCACTTTAGACTCATTTGCTCTATGAACTATCATTCAAGTTTGAATTAGTTCTTTTTATGAACAAAAGGTACTAGTTCATTTAGTCATTGTTGTATCAAATTATTTCAAATTTCAAATCTCCCTTTATTTTGAAACTAGTTCGCCCTATGAACAATCATTATAGCTTGAACCATTCCGAAACTAGTTTGAACTAGTTCGTTTTCTGAACTATCAGTTTATTTATCACTGGTTTATTATATGAACTACCATTATGCTTTGAACTAGTTCATTTTATGATCATGAAATTGAAATAAGTTCATTTGCAAATGATTTCATATTTCTTAAATGTCTCCTCTTATTTTGGAACGGATTTGCATTATAAACTTTTATTGTATATTGAACTAGTTCTTTTTATGAATTATCTGTAAACTGGTTCACATTATCATTATCATTATCAATATCTTAAAATTTCTTAAATTTCTTCTTTTATTTTGGAACTAAATTTTTACATTTTTATAGCATACTTTTTCTGGCATCAATAAACTAGATCAGTTCCACTGGGTAACTTATCAACTTTGTTTGCCACTTACTAAAATTAAAACTAAAGATATTAGTTCATGTCTATTGCAACTAGTTCATTTATTTTGAAATTGGTTCAACGAATTACATAAAACTGAATAACCATCTGTGATTTTATTTTTGTAGCAGTTCAGAAACTATTTCATTTATTTTGGATCTAGATCATTTTATGTTCTATTCTATATTTTATTATGCAATTAGTTCATATGAAGCTTATGATTATATCAATTTTTTCACAAATTTCGTCATAGAACTTGTGCACTTGCTTACTAAACTGAACCCTTTACAATGCCAGAACCCGTTCCTGGAACTAATTCCAGTTATTTACTATTTGTTTACCTCTGAACTGAACCAGAGTCCCGAACTAGTAGATTCCAGAGAGAGGAGACCGAGCTTGGAACTGAACCAGTTTCTGGCACTAATAGATTTTAGACATACTTGACAGCATCTAAAATTGAACCAGTTCCCGGAACTAGTTCCAGTTCACAAACTGAAAAGGGTATTCAAATTTTGTTGCACCATCGAAAAAAATTGCATTTTTATTTTACAATCTCTCCTTCCTCGACCTCTTCTCCTCCCTTCCCTTCCCTGCCCATCGCTTTGGTCTGTCGTCTGCATTTGGCTTGTCTAGGGTTTGGTGAGGGGCTTTTCGAGGATATATAGTAAGGGGGTGAGGTAGGGGCAGATAGGGCTGTGGGTAGGGGGTTAGGATGAGTCTGTGGCCAGCCCGTGTGGCATGTTATATGCCTTATTCTGCAAACAAAGCAAATTTCACCCCATAAAACTAAAACGTTGGATTTAATTTTGCAAAATAAACATAAAAAATCGTTTTGCTATCTTCTTCTTCTTCTCCTGCTGCTGCTTCTTCTTCTTCCTCCTCCTCCTCCTCTTCTTCTTCAACATTTTATACTCATTTTCTTTTGGGTTTTCCCTTTGTTTTCCTCTGGCCACACCACATTGCAGTGCTTATGTTGTGTTTTTGTGGCAATCTTCAGCATATCTCGAAAAGCTCTTAACTAGTTTCGGGATTTTATGAGCCTGGGATTTTTGTTTCCAACCGAAACCCTGCTCCACCCCTCTCACCTCACACTCCCCTGCACCCTTTGATTAGCTCTGGAGCTCTATGAATATTGAGCAATGCTCAGAAATCAAATCAAAGCTAATCAAACTGTAAATTGCGAGAGATGTGCTATGTGATGGGTCATAGGTCATAGGGTTATTAATATACCTAGTAAAGCTGGAGACTTTTTAGGGAAACTGATCATTGGGGCCTCGGTGGTCCAGTGGATAGCGCACTGTCCCGCTAAACAAGAGGTGTGGGTTCGATCCCCACTCATGTCGATGGGCATGACCCTCCTTTAGCAAAACTAAAGACAAATAGTGCTTCAGACTGTGATTCGATAGGGTTATTTTGGCCATATAATAATAGTTGTGATATCATTTCATTAGGGGCCTTGGTGTTCCAGTGGATAGCGCACTGTCCCGCCAAACAAGAGATGCGAGGTTCGAGTCCCGCTGATGCCTTTAGGCATGACCCTCCTAGAAAAACTAGGTTGTATCGTAGGATTTGAAATCCACCCACATAAAAATGTTCTTCAGTGAAGGAACCAGAAATAGAGGAAAATAGAGCTTGAGGTTTTGACCCGTAAGGGTTGTTATGACCATATAATAATAATATCATTTCATTATAAACTTGTTTCCATATTTCTGTATGTTTTAAGGATATATACCATATATTAAAGGTACATGGTAACTATATACCAAAATTTTATAGATCTAACTCTCATATAATACTTACACAACGGTTAGGGTTTTTGGTGGATCCAATGTGAATTTTTCGAGTGAGCTCTATATCCATCATATGGTATATGACTTTGGTAGATCATGTCACTGAAACGGGTAAAGACGACTTGTGAAAGTAATGTACGACAATTGATATAGAATATGAACAGATATTAAGATTTTGGAAGATTTTCGGTCTTATTTAAAAGCTATCATTATGGCATATATATATATTGAAAGGACTCCGAAACTTGAGTTAAAAGAGAGCTAAACGATATGATTAAGTTAACATGATTATACTTAAACTTAGCTTATTTTTATGAAAATTCAAATCTTTTATTGTTTATATATAATATATATCAAAATCAATATATTTACGCTATATAAACACAGGGTATTTGCCTAGTCGTGCAACAAAATCTACCTAGAAATCAAATTTAAAGCAGCAATTGGTTTTCAGCCATTTGTAGCCAATTTCTAGCTTTAAAATGCTGATCAGCGGCAACAAAAGTATCCATGGGCCTATGAAGCGTGTGAAAGAGAGTGCGAATGTGCGAGTGAGACGGAGCTAGTAGGCAATTTATGGCAATTACCAGCGATTAAAGAGCTGAAACGACGCGAAAATAAAACTTTTGCCAGAACCATAGAATGAAATTGGTAATATAGGGGGGAAATGGGGGAATGGGGGGGTGGGTTGTCAAAAGAGGATGGGGAGGTGGAGGAAGGGATAGGGGGTTAGGACTGGGGTCTGGCGATAAATGTAATCAAATTTAATTTCGACAAATTGCTTTTGAATTGCGCGACCTTCGACGTCGACGTTGGCGCCGCGACGTCGTCGGCGTCGGCGTCGACGGCGACGCTTGGCAAAGAGTTGCGAAAATTGTTAAAATAATAATAACTTTTGTGTGTGTGTGTGAGTGTGTGTGTGTGTGTGAGTGTTGTTGTTGTTGTTGCAGCACAATTGCCACAATAACAACAGCAATTTGCGCTTGAAATGATGAAAACAAACTGACGACAAGGCACAACAGTGCTGAGCACATAGCCGAAATAAAGCTAAAACTGGCGGGGCTAATAGTAAAAGAAGTTAGCTCTAGTCGAGTGCGGAATACCCTGATCCCAGTCGCAACTGTGCTGAGCACATAGCCACCAAAAAGCTAGATTTGGCGGGGCCAATAGTTAACAAGTTAGAGTGCTACGGGCGAGA
Source organism: Phorticella flavipennis (assembly GCA_037040045.1). NCBI lineage: Eukaryota > Metazoa > Arthropoda > Insecta > Diptera > Drosophilidae > Phorticella > Phorticella flavipennis. Next base: position 1,149 of record JBANCY010000460.1, on the reverse strand, counting down.
GTGCTCGACTACTAGATACCCTGACCCCAGTCCCAACAAAAAGCTAGAACTGGCGGGGCCAATAGTAAACACGTTAGAGTGCTAGAGGCGAGAGTGTTCGACTGCAAGATACCCTGATCCCAGTCCCAACAAAAAGCTAGAACTGGCGGGGCCAATAGTTAACAAGTTAGAGATATACAGGTGAAAGTGCCCGACTGCGGGAATACCCTGATCCCAGTCCAGAAATACCATTACATTTACCTAATACGGACACACGCTCACACCTCAACACTCAGACAGCCTGCGCTGAAGACAGTGCTACGTCAGCCGTCTTTCCCATAGTTGAAGTTTTACACTCTTTTGCGCATAACTTCTGTGTTAGTTATCCAATCAACCTGAAACTTTTGGTGTGAGTTCAAAACACATCATAAAATATGTTTCGTGAAAATCTTTTTTGAAATCAAAAAATTACACCTGGAATCAAATTTTATTGATTTTCAAAAATTTTGAGAAACCATATTTTGCGCAACATCTATGCCAAACTGCATACCCAATTTCATGCCTCTAGCTATAAACGCATTTGCATTCTTCGGCTTTTGGGCTCGTTTTCTGCGTCTCATAACTTCGGTGTTTATGATCCGATCATTGTGAAACATTTAGGACTGTCTAATGACATAGTGATAACTATATATTCTGGAAATCGGAACATTATGATGAGGATTGTAGAATATGTAAGTATCTGCATACCAAATTTCGTGACTACATTTCGTCACTTTCCAACAAAGGGGAGGGCTGTATCAAAATTTTGGGAAATCCTTCTGCCTGTAACATACATTTCAACAAAACTATTCTACGCTTCTTTCCATTTTACAAATGAGATCACGGTATAAAACACTAAGCTGCTAGTTTGCCTAAAAAAAGCTAAATTGCACAACACTGAGGGACAACGCGTCGTATACGTAATCATAAAAATTATGATTCATTTGCTTGGCCGGGGCAAGGGCTGCAGGGGGCGGGCAGAAAAACTGCTAGACAAAAAGCCAAAAAAGGCTAAAAGCAACTAGAGCCAGGGGCAGGGGGCTTTTGGGCTGCCGGGGGGGGGGGGGGGGGGGGGGGGGGTGCTGTGGGGGGGGGGGGGGGGGGGGGGGGGGGGGGGGGGGGGTGGTGTGT
>JBANCY010000459.1:0-32249 GCA_037040045.1 Phorticella flavipennis | reverse complement strand
GACCTGAGCAGGAATCGAACCTACGTCTCTTTGTTTGGCAAGCCAGTGCGCTATGCACTGGGCTACCGAGACCCCCATCTTTAAGATATCATTGAATCAAAAGTCAGTTTCGTCTATCTGTTCCTTGTTTTTACAGCTACATAATTGAAAGTACACAAATACTTAAGTTTCTGTAATATCTAGCTCTTCATTAAATTTCAAAATGATCGCACTACAACATTATATAGCTACCATATAACTAAAAGTCGGTTTTTCCAATTTTTCACTTTTTTCAAATTTTTTTTTGTGTATTTAAGTCTCGAACCATTATAATATAATAATCTAATCTAATACATCTGTAAATAGCGCCCCACTCACGTCGAGATCCTGACTATTCACAGCCTGAGGACCTTAGTTGCTTTAGAATTTTTTATAAATTACAAATAATAATAATAATAGGATATATATTATTTACGAAAGCTCTGAAAGGGTAAAAAGTTTTCGGCGTGCCGTAGATAACCCTTCATTATATGTTTCGATTGAATGTTTTTTATTTCAATAAGTTTTGGGTTTTTTGAATATGCTTATGGGCTTTTAGGCAAACTTTTCAAAAGACTTTTCAATGAGTGTTGAATAACTTGTTGAACATGATTTGAACATGGTTGAATGAATGAATGAATAAGTTGGTTTGAGTGCATTTCTAGCAATTTCAAGTGAGTGTTGGAAGCGTGTGAGTTGTGAATTTTTAGTTTTTGAGTGCCTTTGGAGTGAATAATTGAGAGCTTTAGGTTTTTTTTTTCAGTAAATTTGGATATTTACTAGGTTTTGCCCGTTTTTTTTTTTGGTAGAACAGAACTTTTTTTACTCTTCTTGGCGGAAGCTCATTCTGTCAGATGATGGCGTATTTTTAGTCCTGTCTGTGCTGTTGAGCTTAAGCAATGTTCTGGGGGAATAGTACTTTTTTCCTTCCAAACATAGGGTCTTCGTTCTGAGTGCTAAAACAATCTTGGTGTAGGTATTTTCAGTCAGTTTATAACGCTTTTTAGTTGACTAAAACTATGTGTTCGGGTGGAATAGAACCTTTTTTTGTTTTCGTCAGAAGAAATTGATTGAATTTCCTTACTTTTTACATCGACGGACTGTATTCAAAACTTGTAATTATCTCCAACGTCTTTGTATTCGTTTGATTCATTCCCCCACTGGAGGAACAGAACTTTTTTGTTCCTAGTGTTTAACTGAGTTGCTGTTGTTTGATTTGATCGCCAGAGTTTTAACACTTGTCGTACATAAAACCCACATGTGTGGGACACCATCACCCCTCCACCCTTCCACCCAGTGCACTTTCTTGGTCGGGCTCCGTTTTAATGTCGTCTTACCTGGTTTATAGCGTCTCGCACTTTTACGGCGGATTGCAAAAGTAATGCATACGCCGTGCTGTACGGACTGAATCTTACGTTCGCATGCAAAGACATGCGTGGGGCATTAAGTTATCATAAGGCTGACGTTGCTGGAGCATACGACTTTTAATACCCAGCATCTCTATATATGAGTATATATAGTATACATATATATAGTAACTGTATCTTGGCCCACCTTAACATATGTGCTTCGCGTCCTTCCGCTCAGTATGGGGGCATGTGACACGTCTGTTTGTTTGTTTCTTTGTTTATTTATTTGTATCCGGGTGTATTTTTCTACCGCCTCCACTTAAAATCCCCCCGTACACCCACAGACCCAGACAGAGTCGCATGTGACAGCTTCCTTTCGGTAAGTTCAAAAGTAGTTGGCTCCGGGTTACCCAATGGCCCGACAACTACTACGACGCTTGCCAACAAGATGCGTATTAAAAATCAATAGAACCTACAAATGTATCCTTCATCGGGGCAACAAAAAATATATATAGTACATAAAAGAAAAAAAAAAGATGTGAAAAAATAACAGTTTTGTGGCGCCATTGTAGTTAAGCTCTGCAGCAGGTGCTGCGTGCACTGTGATCGATAACGATTAGTGTGCGATAACACAATGTTGTCAGGGAACTCGGTGGACCAGTGTATAGCGGACTGTGCTGCCAAACAAGAGGTGTGGGTTCGAGTACCACTCATGTACTTAGCGTGATTCTCCTAGCAAAACTATGCCAGGTCTATCCGAAAATTGCGGATGTTTTTCTGGCAATGCATCAATGGTCGTCGGTATACCGCCCCCTTTCGATTTCAGCAGTTCATAATACACCACAACCAGCTGAACCCAACATATACAGACCATTAGCTTGGACCCATAGATATTCGGTCTTGCCGTTGATAAGGATGTGTGGCCGGGGTATACATACGATTTAGTGTGCCCGCATGCAATGTTTACATTTAACATCATCTTCTAGAAAAGCTTTACAACTAATTTAATACCTATCTGTAGTCAGATGTGAGTTGATACCTGTAATGAAAACTAGGGTATATCGATAAACTGTTATCGTCAAAACTTTTAGTGAGACGAAGAGAATTTACTATGCAAAAATTATGAACATTAAACACTGAAGTTAATTTTAGTTAACGATTGTTTAACGACTTATAGACCATATAGTTAAATGGCAAAATATACTAAATATACCAAAGTGTTAATCGATCGAACACAAGTAAAGTGTTCGACTTGGCACCCATCCGAAAGTAACCCATAAATATGCGCAACAAGTGGTAAAACTTTGTCCCATTTGGTACATTATTTAATAAGCCATCAAAAGCTGAGACATGTCATAAATAATATAATCGTTATTGACTGATGGCCGAATGGATTGATGTCAATCAATTCTCGCACAATCATCAATTCATACATATAACTTTCGTCACAAGTTCAACTTATCAATGCAAATCAAATGAGTGAACGAATATATGCGTTGACCCCATAGAGCATTATTAGATTTACGACGAGCCAAAGAGGAGGCAAATCAACTCAAATCAAAGAGGAATAGCCTAGTATAGTTGGGGAGTTTCTGGGAGGAAGGGAGAGAGTTGGTGGGGTCTGATTAGTGTCGACTGAAGCAGCACGCGAAGGTTTGTTATGCTAGACAAAGTGCTCCATAAATACAATAATATGATGCCATTTCTAACTAAGGAAAGAACAAATAAGTTAAGTTGACAGCGATTAGGCTCAGCTTGGAAATACCCTAGAACAGAATGGGAAGCGAGAGGTGTGTAGTAAAGGGTACTCAAGGAATGGGCTTGGAAGAGCACTCTTGTAGGCGAATAAGGGAATAGGAAAATAGGATTACGAAAACCTGTTCGAAATAGGAAAACCTGTAGAGATTTTCAGACCATTTGTTCTATGCCAAGAAGGTTTCGAGCATTGGTACTTGAAATAAAGCCAGCATAAAAGTTTTTTTTTTGTTATCTCCGATGTATTCCTAAAATTTCTTTTATATTTCCATAGATTCGCACATTTCTTGTAAGACTTCTTGTACACAAAACTCTTGCTAACTTCTCTATGTTATGCCTATTTTTTCTGAAATTTTCAAGTAATTTTACTAACATATAAAACTAGTTACAGGCAAAAGTTTTACAAAATTTTGAACCCATGCAAGGGGTGAGATTTCGGTTATACTAAATATACCAAGATCACAGCTCTTCAGTCAAACTAAGGTAGTACTAAGTATTTATATATATATTTATAATAATTTCAGCCATTTTTGACTATTTTTAGTCTATATAAATCACAGCTTTTAACACCTAGATAACTGCTTTAATTAAGCTAAGCTGGTATAATATTAAATATGCTACCCGCTGGTATAGAGTTCTAAAGGGTATCTGGTATACAAATCACAGAGACTTCTGCGTTTGACATGGCTTTGGCCTATATTCTCAGTGTCAGTTCCCAAACCGCTAGCTTAGCTTGTTTTCGTTTTGATACCCTGTAAATACTTTAAAATGGGTTGAGCCATAAGCAAAAAATGATTTGTAGAATTTGGAAAAAAATTATGAACATGTTTGTCCCAAAATCAAGGTTTGAACAAATAGGGTATATAGGGTATAAAGAATTATTTTGGAGTTGTTTCCCTGGGACTTTGGAACTTGTGTTTAAAATTCTTTGTGAAGTATTATATCTGAAATGATAGCTTCTGTTAAAAACTATTAAACTTGGCTCACATGTTTGTACTAGTTATACCCACATAGGGTATTAGCTAGTCGCATAAGCACTTGCTTTGCTTATATTATGCCTTTTTCTTTGTTTTATTGACTTGTTTGCCAGCATTGCTTCTTGTTGTCTGCGATTTGCTCCCACTCTTGCACTCTATCTCGCCCCCGCCATCTCGCTGACTCTCACTTTCCCTCACTTTCCCTCCGCATTTCTCTGTGCATCTATCCACAAGGCTGTCTCGTCGATTGCCCTGGCTTAACTCGGCTTTGTTTTTTTACTCCCGACAACCCCACAATAGACCCACATCGGCCCCCACAGCCCCCACATTCCCCACAGCCATCCTCTATATGCGTCGAGTTGGCTGTTTAATGGCCGGGGCCATATTGTGCCCAAACAATTCAATTTATTTAATCCAGTCGCCGGGCAATGTTAATATACCCGACATATTCACATACTTCAGTCCAAGTGAGTATATAATATATATTACGGTCTCCTATGTGTCGTACATGTGGCATATATGTATGTACTTTAATATATATAATATATATACAAATATAAATTAGAATGCGGCATTTACAGTGATAATTTGCGAAAATGTTCCGAATTTTGGTAAAGGTAAATTCAAGGTATATATTATAAGGAAGGATGCCAAGGTATTTTCTTTTTTGAGAAGGGAATTATGTGTGGTAGGAAATTTAGGTGGTGGTATTTATCTAGGAGCTTAACAATATAGTAGTTGGTACTGTATATAATGTATAGAAAGAACTTGAGTTTATTCCGAATCTATGTTTATAAAGTCGATGATAGATGATGTCTTAGCTCACTTTGAAAAATAGAAAAATTCGTTAGGTATTTGGGCCTCAGGAGAACCAATGGACAGCTTACTGTCCCACCAAACAAGAGCTGTGGGTTCGGCTCCCACTCAAGTCGTTAGCCATGAACCTCCTAGAAAAACTGGGTTGCGGCGTAGGATTTGAAATCTAGCTACTTTCAAAAAGATCTTCAGGCAACGAGGCAGAAACAAAGACAAATAGTGCTTCAGGCTGTGAACTGATAGGGTTGTTATGGCCATATAATAATACTAATGCGGTAAGAGCTCAGAGCGTTGAGCCCACCTAAAACCTCGTGATTTCGAGCGCTCCACTTATCTGGAGAGGCTTCTAGTCTATTTTATAGCTATTTTATAATTCACATTAACTATTATATAAACTGTTTTGAGGCCTCAAACAAGACTTTGTGGGTTTGAGCCCTCCACTTATCTTGAGAGGCCAATCTGTCATATTTACCAACTTTTATGCTCTTTATTTATTTCATATTCCTCATCATATGAACTATTTTGCACTTGATCTCCTTGCGGATTTTTCCAAACATTCCCTGTAAAAAACAGTCTTAAATTCTGCAAGATATACCAACCTCTCAAGTCTCTAATCGTACTTAAAGATCGTACTACAATCATATCCCACACTTTTAGCTATAATACCAAGCCAAGCCAAAGTTTCCTCTTCCTCAATAGTTCCCAATTGCTTTCTCCCACATCCCTTTTGGACTTACTTGAACAACTTCCAGGGCGTAACATTTAGCGGGTTTCAACTGTGTTTAAGGCTGACATTGGGTCCTCTTACATATCCAAAACAAGCGTTAAGCTAACCCCATTGTCCATGACCCAACGACGCGGACCAACTCGATTTCCGCAACCGGATCCGGACGCGTTTTTCATATAACACATTTCCATTTACGCCCAAAAACTGTCCACCTGTGTTCACCTGTGTTTTTAACGTTTTTTCATTGTTGTTGTTGTTCCTGTTGTTGTTGTTCTTTTGCCGTGTTTATTTAATTCGCGTAAATTTTTATTAATTTTAATTGAAAGCTTTACGAGTTAAGCGTTTAGCAGCGGCTTTTGTGCCCCGAGCCTTGGCTAGCTGCGCCTTTGTTTATGCTTTAGTTTTTTTGCGTGTTGTTTCTTTTCATGATACCCTGTAGTTTTGAGCATTGTTTGTATGGGAGCTTGTTGTGTAATCGGAAGGAGCTTTAAATTTGAAAGTTATATTTTATGCAGAGCTTTCAAAACACGCTCAATTCAATTTCTCCCGTTTTGCTCATTCAAAAGACCGCAAAAAATGAAATTGGGTTGCATACTGTCTCAACAGCAACCCTTAATTTAAGTCGGTCTCTTATTGATCAACCGAAATGAGCACGTTTGTCTGTCAACTGCTCGGAGTCAGTAAGTGAGCATGACGAGCGAAGTGTCTATGAAAAAGGTCTTTTTGTGCTTGTTCCGTTTTCCTCATGTTATCACCTTAGATATTTCAACAGAGTCAAAACATGGAAGTAGTTTCCCGGATGTAAATATGTGTTTCAAAGGCATATACAATTGATGATGAAACTAGTTCCAAATTACATACTTGTTTAGAACTCTGGAGAATTCTGGGACAAGCAGTGTTTACAGGATCTTGGAAAGGATGGTAGTCATATCCGATCATCTTGGCAGCTTGTTCGTTATCAAATTTCACTAGGAGCGAACTCTAGCATGGAGAAACAGTGTTTGCAGGGTATTGTAGAGAGGCTAGTCGAATTATTCATAGCTCTCTCAACATATGAACCATTTAACTTTATTGCTCACTATCGATTTCAACAACCAAAGATCTAAAAATTTATCGATTATACTATCCATACATATAGAGAGTTAAAATAAAATTTTAAACCCCATGAATGGCTAGAAAATCAACTCAAAGAAGAAGATGGTGCATATTTTTTCATCATGTTCTCAGGAATCGGTAAAAATATTAGGGTTTACGGCTTGGCATTAAATTTTTTATTAATTTTCGATAGCCTAATAAAAGCATCTTATTGTTAGACAAATTCAACCTAATAAAAGGTTTACAGTCCGCCGAATCCATTGCGCAAACCCGAGAGTTTCCATTGTATTCACTTCAATCACGCTGAAGTGATCTATTATAGTCTAATCAAATAATTAATGGGTCACGTTGGCAACAACAACTAATGAAATTGAGCGGACCATTGAAGCTCAGATGATGACAATATGTCAAGGAGAACAAAAATATTCTACTGTGGGACAACTTGCCACATGCAACAAAAGTTGTCAAGGAAACTCTCTGTAGGAGCACCCAACACCCACCTCTACCCGACTCAGTGACCGGACATTGACATTGACATTGACGTCCTGCAAGCTGGCGAAGGAGCTCTTTTTGTACTTGGAATATTCTGCTGATTCTAGAAGGACTACGGATTTGAAGGAGCTCTGAAAGTTAAGATATCGATAGCAGAGCTCTTATTGATATTGATAGTACTAGCGATGTATCGATATAGTTTTATCCTTGGGTGATAACCATAAGAAATTTCCGAAAAGCATTAAATGCGGCATCATTATTTTCGATAGAATCGCAACTCTATTCTGAGTGAGATATATAATTATTATATTCTTTTCAAAGAAAATATGTAAAAAGCATCGTAAACCCTCCAAAGCTACCATCAGAATGGTAAATCGTAAAGACTGTTGTCAGATAACCTTCGTTGAAAGCGGTTGAATCGGATTACAATATCATATAAATATATAAAAGACATTTTCGCACATATTTCCTAAATTTTTCACTTTATTGTAGTGATATTTAACACACACTTAGGACTCTTTATCACCTAATATTTCACCAAATTTAAGAACGATCGAACCAATATATTGCTCATCTCCCCACTATCCCCATTTTCAAGCTACTTCATTTAAATTTCATAAACATTTAAGTTTCTTCATTATCTATTACTTCAGCAAATTTTTAACGAATCCGACTACTAACTATATCATATAGTTGTCATATAAATGGAATTCGGTTTTGCACATATTTTCGACGTTTTTTGAAATATTACACTTAAATTTTACACTCTATGTTATTTTTCTGTAGTATGTATCATTATTATTATTATATGGCCATAGCAACCCTACGGGATCAAAGCCTGAAGCACTTTTTTCCTATTTTTATCTGCTTCTTTCACTGAAGTTTTTTTTTTTACGTGGGTGGATATCAAATCCTACGCCAAAAAAGCATCTGTAGTATATATCACTCTGTTAAATTTCAAAAGGATCCAATTTTCTACTTGATACACAACTAAAATTTGGCTTTGTCTATATTCTCCTTGTTTTTCAAGCTTTTGTACTTATATTTGGCGTAAACTTAGGTTTCTGTACTCTCTGTCGCAGCACCAAATTTGATCAAATTTAAAGGATCGGAAGAGTATATCGTATTACAATCTTGCAACTAACAATGTTTTGATAAGAATTATATAGAAAAGTTGGGGGTCTCGGTAGCCCAGTGCATAGCGCACTGGCTTGCCAAACAAAGAGACGTACGTTCGATTCCTGCTCAGGTCATTTGACTTGACCCCCTCCTAGTTTGGATCTAGGTTTTTGGCGTAGGACTTGAATTCCACCCATTTTTAAAAAAATAAGTATTTAATGAAAAAAGCAAAAAGCATCGCCAGAGGAAGATGCTTCAGGTTGTGACCCGATAGGGTCGTTATAGCCACATAATAATAATATAGAAAAGTTAACAAAATAGTACAAAATCTTCCGGTTCACTAAAATTGCGATAGAGTAGAGCCCGTAGAAGTTCAGAAGGGATGTCTACTGAGTAAATCGGAAGACCTGCATAGGCTACAGCTGCTGCAGTTCTGGTTCCCCTCTCGGACAACTTACAGGATAGTTTCAAGTCCGGCCCGTGTTCAGCTGGCCTCGTGTAGTGTGCCCAGCTGCAGTTATTGTCGGCGTGTGTGTGTGTGCGTGTGTGTGTGTGCACGGTGTTTGCCTCTAGTGTTGCTCTGCTTTCTTCTTCTTCTTCTCCGACTCGTTGTTGCTGTTGGTGTTGTTGTTTGCAAAGTGTTTTTGTTTGGACTGACGCTAAGCTGGCTTGTCGCAAATCCCCGTTAAAGTTCGTTGCTACCGACCTCAGAGGGGGTCGGTGGGTTGCTCTGTTGTCCCTGTTGCCCCCGTCGCCCCCGAATAAAGTTGTGTGTACGTCGGGGGGGGGGGGGGACCCAGGGACAAGTGACAGCTGAGACTGCTCAACTAGCTGCCAAGATTTACGGTTGATTGAACTGTTCACCATGCACAAAAATGTACGGGAATCCGAGTATATACTTATAATAAATAAGTCCACTTTCAGTCTGCCCAATAAACTCGATTAAAACCAAGGACTTGTCCTTACCACCCCAGACCCCTACACTCCCTACACTCCCTACACTCCCTTACTGTCCCTCACTGTCCCTTATTGTCCCTTTCTGGCCTTCGGTTATGTCACACAGCTCATCCACAGTCCGTTGGGTACCACAAAAATGTGGCCAGAGTAATCGAGCCAAGCATTACTTTAACGCTTAGCATATCTTTTGTTTTGGATTCTTACGCATTTTGAGCAAACTCTTAGGGGCCGTTCTGGCTTTTTCAATTTCCATAATTTCGTCAATATTGAAGAGATTTTCCTGTGGGACAATAGTTTCCGCTCCAACAATCAGCAATTCAACATCAAAATTCAATAAGATAATAATAATACTAATAGATAACTAGGGGGCCTCGGTGGGAAAGTGTATAGCGCACTGGCCCGCCAAACAAGAGGTGCGAGTTCGAGTCCCGCTGATTGAAATCCACCCTTATAAAGAAGTTCTTCAATAAAGGAAGCAGAAAAAAAGACAAATAGTGCTTTAAGCTTTGACTCAATGGGGTTGTTATGCCATATAATAATAATAATAATAATATATAACTATATTGCTTTTACATAAACTTAAGATCATATTGGACTTTTTCATCAAAGCAACTGTTATGAACTCATAAAACTGCAGCGATTGTTCCAAGAAACACCATTCCAGTTTAATTTATTCAATTTCCGAAACATTAAGGATAATATATATAAAATTTTTATAGAAAAAAGTCCTTAAAAACCAATTCTAGAAACTTTTTCTGATAAGTTTTGGGGGCAACTTTTCAAAATCTTAAATTCCTGAAATTTCAAGAAGTTTAAATTTTCAAAAATATTTTTGACAGTATATAGAAAAAATTATGTAGTCCCCAAACTTTTCTGATGTGATGAACGGCATAAAGATTTCAAAATGCGAGTTCCAGGATTCAGTTTCGGGTCTTTTTTTTTCAAATTCTTAAATTCCCAAAAATTTTTCGACAATATGTTGAAAAATATCTGCATTTCCGAAACTTCTGTGTTCATAGAGACTATACAGAACGTGGCACAATATATATAAATCCTATCCTATCCTAAATCCTACATAACATCATGATTTAAATTTAAGTATTTATAGTTATGATTATATCATAGGACTACCCTGAAAATTTCAGAACGATCGGATGTTAGGTATAAGACTTAAATTCTGCATGATGTTTTTTTTTTTTCGAAACAATTCAATTTATCACAGTACCCCTTTCTATGCTAATTGCTCTTGTTTTAGCAATCAGTTGAACTTTCGTAACTTTGTGGAACTAATGGGATTTTGATATATTTTTTTGGTTCCGCGAGGCACATAAACCACATCGGGAACCTATGAAATAACACTTGCCAAATGATGAATTGCTCGTAAAAAATTTGACCCCGCCGCACCGATACGCATCTAGTCAAGCTGAAACTCGTCCTATTTAAAATGAGGACAAAGGTTTGCTTCTTGAACTTGAACCCCCCCCCAGAACCCAAAACCCTTTTAGAAAATGTTGATGTTGTCGGGCACGTTTGGTGATGCCATAAATTCTGAACATGAGGAAAATGAACCCAACTCTTTTAATTTGTTTCAATTTCAAAGTTTTCGGTGCTGTCAAAATCTATATTGTATTTATGTGATGTGGCTTATCATATCAGAACCTTTTTTGTGAATACCCTGTAAAGAGGGGGAGCGCGACAAAATGGTTGTATAGACTTACAGTTAAATTGATAAGTTCCTGTCTGTGTAAATGGCTCTATTAGTCTGTCTGGCCCTTCGAATAATCTTTTATGCAAATTTGGGTGATATTTTTTGCCTTCCTTCTCAAAATCGATAAAAAAGGATTGTGAAATTTCATATATAGATCTATCTATAACATAAAAAACTACATATATAAAAAGTTTTCTAATATTTTATACCTTTCGCACGACAAAACAAAAAACCATATTTTTTTGCAAAACGATAACAAGTGTAATTAGGGCAGTAGAGTCAAAAAATTTGGTATATAGATTAGGCACTCGCCTATGCAGATGGGGTTTATTAAACATTTGGAATACCAAGCATTGTTTAGCTGGAAATCAATGACAACTAGATGATAATAAAGGAGCTATAAAAATTCCCCAAAAAACTCGGCCAAAAAACTTGTGGATTAAAATAAATTCATATGCTTAAGGTATTTTTTTGCAGATTTTTCTGTAAAAGTGTTGTTAAGGCTCCGCTTACAGGATATCTGCTAGTCCAGCACACTTGACTTTATCGGCCTTTTGTAGATGTTGTCTCATCTCTTGGGCTGGGGGCAGTGACTAATGTAAAACAAGCATAAAAGCAAATGATTTTCCAAAAGAAAAATCTATATGCACAGCCCAAAAACTTAAACGTAAACAAGGGGGGGGGGGGTGATATCTAGATGGTTTCTAATGGTTCGGGGGATGGGCTGTGGGTTGTGGGGGTACTGGAACTGGTACTGCCGTCTCAGCCCGCAGCGACTTTTAAAGTTATTGCCGTTGTTATCGCTCGGCGAGGTCTCTGTTCTCCTTGTATTGGCTTGTCAAAGACAAAGTCCCACAACAGGACCCAAAATGGGAGGGGGGCTCCATTGTGCCGTTGCTGCAGCCAACTTCACGTGACATCGGTAAACGGTAAACTAATAATCGGGGCGTTTAATCTTTGGGGAGGCCGAAACGAGAAACGAAAGTATTTCGTAATCGGCTGACAATCAAACGAATTATATGCAGCGATTTGCAAGCAAGATGACAACGGAACGGGAACATGAACCAATCCATTTATCGACTTGGGTCCAGAATAACGGCCTTACGGGCGGTTGGCGGGTTTATAGCTACATTTATCACTTTGTTTACGGCCTGAAAACTTGACTGAATAAATAATAAAGTAAGTTTGTGTTTGTTATTGGGTGCCAACTGACTCTTAGGTAGCAGCTTAACATGACAATATATTCTGTGTTGACTCTTATACCCTGTACACATTTAGAGCGCAAGTATATAGAGTTTCGGTTAAAGTATAATATAATATATAATATATAATATAATATATTATTATTAGATTAGATTAGATGCATCAAATGAGTCAAATTTCTCAATAGCTTCCAGCAGGATTATTAAAATGATCAATGCCTGAAATTTTATTTCTGAAATTTTCATGGTGAGGTCGATTGGGCTAACTCTGTTCTGTCCGCCGTTCTATGCATCTGTCTGGTACTTTTGCCTTATAACTAAAAATCAATTTTGCCCAATTTTTCCCATGCATTTTCAATTTTTGGGATTCAAATTTTATATATATTTCAAATTCTTTATTTTCTACGATTCCACCATATTTCACAATATCATATATTTAAATTGCCCATATTTCCCATGAACTTAAATTTTTGGGTATTGAAATTTTACACAATACTGCAGACACTACTTCTACACTTATTCTTCTAAATTTCTATAGGATCGAAAGCAATTTTTTTGTCTGATAGTTAAGGACAACCGATAAGTATATTATTAGATATATATTTTTGGCTAGTTTTAAGCTTTAATGACGCGTCATTTAATGTTTTTAGTCAAGTTGATATCCTGAAACTGATTAAAATTTGCTATTGAATTTTGACACAACTCTCTACTTTTTCCGGAAATGTGTATAACAGCCATAATATTTATACTAAAGCTATGAAACTTGGTATGTGGCTGCGCATAGACCCTATACAGAATGTGTCATTCAAAATTTCTCGCAATAATTTGAGGGCATTGCACTTATTTAACATTTGTAAAGTAAATTAGGGACCGTTTTCTATGCGAAGAACTGAATATTCCTGTAACTTTTTAGAGAGAATCGAGGAAATACCTTACTCATTTTCAAGATCATAAGAGACATTTGACATAGTGCCATGTAACCTATCGATGCATATTTTTCGATACAATTTACAGGGTATCTTCGCTGGTTCACTCGACTAGTTCACCGTGTGCTGGCTTTCGCTTTTATTTGGGCCATAAGTTTGGGGTTGCATCGTATCTCGTGTCGACAGGACAGGAGCCATTTTGATTTACTTACGAGCTGCGAACTGTGCCCCATGCAACGTGCCACGTGCAACATGCACCAAAAATGTTTTGCGTCTTGCCTTATGCATTGGCTGTTCCAGTTTTTTTCGCTACGTGTTTGAGGTTAGATATACCTCTGCGCTGGGTCTTTGAAAGGAAAAGGAAAATGAAAATCGGGGAAGGGCCAATAATGTCCATTTTGCGACGTTTGCCAATTTCGTGTCGATTTATTTAGTGGAAAGCAATAAATAAGCCATGATGTACTAGTATCTGTGCCACCTTAGCTCATCCAAATGTCTGTCTTTATATATATAATATATATATGTGTACTCACAGATACATTTATCTAGCTAACTAAATATATATCTATATCTGTATCTAGCTATCGCAGCTCCTCATACATATTTAGCTGCGCCATTCACACACATGCGGGGATTCCCCAGTGTGGCAATGCTGCCGGTAGCCTTGCCACACTATGCAATGCCATATATATATATATTCCCATTCCCATTTTCATGTCCCTCCCTTCTTTCCCATTGCCATTGCCATTCACATTTTCATTCCATTTCATTTCATTCCATTTTGTTATATACGTTTTGCACAGTTTTTTGTCATTTTTATATACCCTGTAAATAATGCAATTTGGCATAATGGCAAAATGCTTTGTCATTGTTGCTGTCATTTCCATTTACTAATATAGTTGTTATCGATATATTTACAAATACCCTGTAAACATTGAAAATAACTCCAATGACAGAGAACTCAATCATCGATACCATTGAATACCAGCATTGAATTAGCAAATCAGCGGTACGATAACAATCACTACCAATCGATAACAAGAATTTATAGTCATCAGCAATTAGGTTGATTGAAATTTTTGGTAAATTGCATCTTTTAAGTATATAAAATTTCAGATTAATAACAATTTTAAGAACCTTGGAAAAAACCCTTGAAAAATTGATAATCATTTTTGTCGATAAATGTGTTATGACTCAATCAGATAAGAAGTAAGTTAGGTTACCCTTTAAGCTCCTTAGCTTTACCATTATAAAACAGTTGAAGTTTAGGAGCACTTTACTAGATATCGATGAAAAATTACTTTACTAAATAAAGAAATTTTGAAAACAAGTAAAATTTTATAGTTAATGTCCTTAAATTGCAATTAAATTCATCCTAAACCAAATGTATATCAAGTTTGTAAATATCCTGTACAATATCCAATAACCGATAACTATTGACATACAGATTATTACATTTATTTCCGCATCGAGGAGCATTTTTCAAAAGCTATCAAATTTGGTATAAGATTCCGTAAAAAATTCATATTTTGAATAGTTTTAAAACCGATGACACATGCAATCGATAACAATCGATATTGATAAAAGATGTCAAGATTGCCAAATTGAGAGAAAGCCTTTGTATATTGATAATATTATTCCAATTTGGACTTAACTTTTTGACCATATCGAGAAATTATTTAGGAAATTATTGATGGAACAGTCGACATTGGAGAAAGTTGACGCTATAAATTTGGCACATGTGATGGTATATAATATGATATTTGCATGCTCTGTTGCTTTCACTTATTTATTTTTTTGAAATGTCGATAAGATAAATTGATAACTAACGCACTTATATAGTAAATGTCAAATTTTCAGATAAATTTCCGAAAGTTAATTTGAATATAATATATTATTTACTTGATCTGATGCTTTGACTTATTTAATTTCCGAACTTGTCGATAGAAAAAAATCGATAACAAACGCAATTATTTGGTTCAAGCCAAATTTACTAGATATATTACTGATAGATGCTATAGATTTTGTATAACTGTTTGTATATAATATGATTATTATATCATACAATGCTTTTACGTATATAATTTTCTTGCATATCGATAAAAATAATCGATAATTGGCGTCGTTATTTAGTGAATGTTAAGTTTATCTGATAAATTGCATATGCAGCAAAATGTCTTAAAAGTTACTCCCCTATAGCTTTTGTACACCCCATAGGGTATCTGCTAGTCGTTCACATACTGGGCACTTGCATTGTATTGCTGCAAAGAGACAAGAAGCGTTTGCGCAACTGGCAACACAATTTAACACTTTGCTGTTGCTCTTGGGGATCCTAAAATAAGCCAAGCCAATTCCAATTTCGCAACCATGTATGCTCCCTGCACATCCAGCCCAGCCCCGACACGCCACGCCCCGTCGTCGGCGTCGCCCATCCAAGCCCGGTTGCAGTTGGTAAAATGTGCAACGATTTTCGTAGTTCGGCAAGATGGCGTCATTCAACGCATTTCCGTTAACATTACATGCTCATTTCCGCTTCGTGTGGCTTTATTAAGCGCCATGTCACTTTTTCCTGTACAACAGCCAAAGCACCTGGCGTATCACCGAACCCACCCCCCATTCCCCCATTCCCCCATTCCTCCATTCCCTGCCGCCTGCTGCCAGCCCCCTTCTTCCGGGCGGAGTCCACACGAGGCGTGACTGTCACTTAAAGTGCGCTGAAGCAAAAATGCCATCGAAAGAGATTTCCTTTGAATGTTGCCTTTGGTTAAGGACCAAATCGATGCACAGGGCAAATTTTTATGCCCGTACAGCTTAGTAGGGGCTTAGGCCCAGCACTTAACTAGGCACACCCCAAAAAAAAAAGGGAACTTGACACTCAGCTCTTTCGGATTTAGTTTGTTTATTTTATTCATTACTTTTTTTTATCATCGAATTTGGGCAATGTTTGACTAAGTTGGGCACACCTCTTTTTGGGTTTACATAAAGGGGATTAATCTCTATCCAACTGTACGACTAGACACGTTCAGACACAATCAACATAATGTTCTGCTTCGGAATTATACGATGTAAACAGAGGCTTTGAGGGATTTGTAATAGTAAATGACATGGAATCGAATTGTCATCTTGTTTACATTAAGTCTTCATATCTTCCCCGACCAAATTTAACTCATGTTTATTGCCCTATTATCTAACAATCCAACAAATTTTAAAGCAATTGGTCTATAAATTCCCAAAATATACAAAAAAGAAAAAATGATATTCAGTTTCTTTTGGGCTTTGGTATGAGGCCAAAACTTCTTTCATAAAGTGTACATAATTTTGGAGTTATTTATCTTTCCGATATGGCTGAATTTGTTCTCGCCTTAGATTACATTATGTATATATTACATTTATGTATATCGATATAATGTTATTCATAGTTATCGCCCAACTCTATTGCTAGCCATTCCCATCTCTACAACGTTGTACAACACTGTCTATCAAGTTGACAGTTTCATTGCTTTCGGAAATTGTTTGCCACAAGCTGGGCGGCAGTAATTCTTCCAAGTTTTTCTAAATTTGTGAAAAAAAGAATAAAGCAATATGCCCAATCGGAAAAATCAGCGAAAAGCACGCAAATCTAAGGCTAAAACTAATGCCGAACCAAAAACTGAAAATAAAACTAAACTTCTGCCAAAAAATGATGATGGAGCTGCTGGATCCGCTCCGAAACCAAAGAAAGATGATGTTAAAGAACAACGCCTTCCAAAGGTAAAGAGTATTTCCAAAAATTTACAAGACTTTGTTCCAACACTGAATATCCACAGGGAAAACCCCTAAAGGAAAATAATATGGGCAAAGAGGCTAAAAAGAATTCGACAGCATCGTCAATATCGTCTGGTTTGGTTCCATCCGCCAAATCAGCCGCAAAATCTTTGGTCAATCCAACCACCGGTTCAGCTGTAAGTAAATCCCCATAACCAGCAACCAATCATCTATGAAGGAAATCTTACAGCCACCCAAGGAGCAAAAACCCATTGATTCATCCAACGAGAGTACGTTCGAATCATTTGAGATAAACGTAGGTGGCAAAATCTACACAATTGTACAAGTTCGGTGCGCAAAGGACCTAAAAAACCAGTCTCCAACGCTAAGTCAACCCCCTTTGCCTACTTCCAAGAGCCCATTACCAGCTTCAGTCCCGTCCAAGACGCAGACCGTGGCAAATAATGAGCTTAATAAGCTATTAGATCCGAAACCGGGAGGAAAAACCAATAATACGAAGGACACCAAAAAAGCTATTCAGGAGCGAATGGAGAGAAAATTGTTGTTCAAAAAGTGGAGGAAGAGTCCAACTTTCCCCATGCCATAACGCCACCCACTCGCAGTAAGAACGCTGATCCACCGGAATCGGAAGTTATGGACGTGCGGTTTTGGGACGTTGCAAATAGGAGATGGTCTATGAAAAATGAAAAGCCTCAGAAAATTCTGATTAAGTTGATATGCACTTCATTTTCTTCTCAAATTGAAATAATTTTTATATAATATTTTCAATTTTTTTTTGTGAAGTGTGAAATATCTTGAAATCACTTGAAAATTCTTCAAATATATTATCCTAAAAGCAAA
Source organism: Phorticella flavipennis (assembly GCA_037040045.1). Taxonomy (NCBI): domain Eukaryota; kingdom Metazoa; phylum Arthropoda; class Insecta; order Diptera; family Drosophilidae; genus Phorticella; species Phorticella flavipennis. Next base: position 14,503 of record JBANCY010000459.1, on the reverse strand, counting down.
CAAATTGAAAAAGTTTTTCAAAATTCTCGGGAAATATAGTCTCATACATTTAGAATTTGTTAGAAAAAACAGTGCCTCAAGGATGATTCGAAGCTTCGAGCTTATAATCACTTAGTAAAAGACTCCACTAACAATCCCAGAAGAGGATACGCAATGATCCCGAGTCCATAACCCAATCCTTTTGAAATTTGGTAGAGCCATAGGCAATCAATTTTTGAATATGACAGTTCAATTTTTTTAGTGCATCTGCATAAAACAATCCCAAATATCAGATCATATTCTCAATCTGACCAATATCTTGAGGTTAAATTTCAATTGGATTTGGCCAACATTTCTCGCCATTTCAAAAGATTGGATATATGTATTTAATATTTACCAATAGATTTACCAATATTCATAGTTATCGCCCAACTCCAAGCCTTTACTGTCTAACTGTCAAGTTCACAATTTGAATTTCATTATATTCTCCCAATTTTTTCGGAAATTCGTAAAAACAAAGAATAAAGCAATATGCCCTATGTGAAAAGTCAAACAAGAAAACGCAAATATAAAGCCACCGTGCAATCGACAACATGGCCTTCATCTGGGTCGCTTTCAGCAGGGAAGATTATGATTGATCCAGCTACCGAGTCTACTGTAAGTGAATCCCCAATCCATCAATTCAATCAAATTTGAAGTAAACCTTTCAGCCACCGATAGAGCTAGAGTATCCTGATCCAAGCAAGAAGAGCAGAATCGAATTTAAACCATTTGAGATAATCCAAGATGGAAAAGCTCTAAAAAGTAAGTCTTCAACGCGTAACCAACCTCCGTTACAAGCTTCTAAGAGCCCATTGCCAGCCTTAGATTTGTCCAATACGCAGACCGAGGTCAACGAAGAATCTATGAAGACAGCTCCGGAATCGGGAGAAGAGTCCAATACAAAGGACATCGAAGAAGGAATTGTCTCAACCTCTGATGATTCCCCCATGACCTAAAGCCTACTCGTAATAAACTCAATCCACGCCAAAGGAAAACCACCGTCTGCCGTAGGAGAAGAAGAATGGACGAAGTGAAAAAGCTGCTGCGTGGAATACGAGATAATCTATGAAACATGAAAAACTCAGAAAATTCCGATTTAGTTGATACGCACTTCATTTTTTTTTTCAAATTGAAATTATTCTTTTATAATATTTTCAATTTTTTTTTTTGTGAAGTGCTTAAAATTCTTCAAATATATTATCCCAAAATCAAACATTCTCGGGAAATATACTATAGTCTTATACATTTAGAGAATTTAGAAGAATTTGTTCCACACACGATAATTTTGTATAAGAGCCAGAGCAGAAAAAAAAGATAATATGCATTGAAAATTTCATAATGATCGGATCATAAACAGGGAAGATATAAGCCGTCGAAGTTACCGAAAACGGTCCAAAATGGCAAAAAGTGAAATATGGATTACGTCTGTTTTTATACCCTGATCCCAATTGAAAATTGGTATGAAGGGTATAATAAGTGTGTGCAAAGTATGTAACAGGCAGAAGGAGGCGTGTCACACCCCATAAAGTATATATATTCTTGATCAGGATCAATAGCGGAGTCGATTTAGCCCTGTCCGTCTGTCTCTTCGTCCACGTGAACGCATTGATTCAAACTCGGCATGAATGTCCGGGTATATAATACCCATAAGGAGCTCTGAGATTTCTATACTACCACGCCCCCTTCGCCCGATAAACGATAAATTCCTTTTTCAATAAAATGGCCATAACTTTTACGTTTATATTGCTATAGACTCCAAATTTGGTATATAGGGTTAAAAGTAGAGACAGCAGAATTGAATAACCTAAAATTTTGATATACCCCTCCATTTTCTCGAAAAGTAACGACATGTGTATAGCATCTCATGAGATTTGATACGTAAGTTCAAGTGGACCGTATGTGGCATCCAAAAATATTTTCCATCCTATTGTGATTCTTCCTAAATTTAATAAGCGCTTATAATTTAACTAATCTTTATCATAACGATTCGAATTTCAGAATATATATATATGAACCTATCATAAAGGGATTCTGAAAGTTTCATAATGCGCAAAATGTATTTTCTCAAAGTTTTAAGCGATTCTGAGTGGGTTTCGCAGTTGGGATCAGGGTATCCTGTACTTGACTTTGTTTATAACTCTCATATAGCTTTGTTCCTCTTAGAAACTGCCTGCTAAAAATATATAAATATAATCCGAGTTGAAATGTAATATATAAAGCCATGGGAAACGGGAGAATAAAACATATTTCAGGCTATGCAATGCTTAAACCAAATATTTTAGCCACAAAAGCGACAGCTGGAAAAGATAGAGAGCAGAGTGTTGCGGGGGGCGTCAGTGGAGAAGGGGGATGAGGTGTATAAAGCCGTAGATGCCCGGCAACAGTTATAAATCTCCGGCTAATGAGTCGCAGGGTGTCACATGCCGGGGAATTTGATAGAAAAGCCCCCGAGCGGCTCTTCTAATTGGTTGTCATGTTTAAATGAATATGAAAGTGAAACATAAAATTTAATTAGACCACAATGTGGCAGCATATTATATACATATATCTATATATATATATATATATAGAGAGAGAGAGAGAGAGATACATAACGGTATCTATATATAATCTTATTGGGAGCAACGCGGCGCGAAGGCGTCGCAAATTTAATCAAGCAAAAATCAATTTAAAATGGATTCGCTTAGCTCGCTAATTGATGTGCCGCCAGCAAATTAACAAATATTTGCCCAGAGCCAACAGTCAGGCCCGGCTAATTAAACACTTTTCGCGCCAGAAGAACACGCTTCCGAGGCAAAAACTTTCCTATAAATACACTGGGCGGAAAGCTAGGGAAGCCCCAAAAACCAAAACTGTCATTGTAATAAGTAAATATTTCGACTTTGGTCTCGAATCAAGCACTAAATGGGACTGAATGTCGGCAGTGCAGAGATTTTTAGTTTCAAGTCTTCAAATATAATCTATAACAATCGATAACTGGAGACCGGTAAGCTTTAACCATTGTAACCCATTGTTCTGCGAAAACCTTGATGCAATGGCTAAGAGATGATGATTTTACTCCTTTTGAAGAAAATAGTAATGCATTGAAGGAAACGTCCACCAAAAGTTACATTCAGAATGGTCAGGGAGGACAAGAGAAAGCGATAGAGCCATGTCTGCCGTCCGTCTGTCTATATGTATCCCTCAGCTTTTGAATTATCCTAATAAAACTTGGCACATAGCCTTCTATTGTTATGCATCAGCACATGTTTCGGAAACGGTCTGATCGAACCACTATATCATACAGCTGACATATAACCATAAATCGATTTTGCCAATATTTCCTATATTTTCAACCATAGAGAACTGAAAGTATACAAACTTCCAGTATTCGTTATTATCTACCACTCCAACAAATTTTATGTGGATTGGACTACTATATCATATAGCTGTAAAACCAAAAATCGGGTTTGTCCACATGATTTCTGACGTATTGCAGTGAAAGTTCACATACTCACAAGATTCGTTATTATCTACCGCTATCTTTGAAAAGATTATGAAATCTTGGGCGCGCCGAAGGATGAGGGTAGTATATAGTTGCAAGCCTCATAGAGAATTTTCATCATCGACCCGTTAAAATCGTTAGAATTGAGTTCTGAACAAGTACGGAAGCTTGAGTCGAGGGAGCTCTATACCCTGCGTCAAAATTCTTATTTCTTAAATATCATCCAAAGTTGTTGTCGCATCATAAAGAAATTTTCAGATTAGGTTGATAGCTTTTATTTATGTATATAAGCTTGATATGGAAATGGTTATTCAAAAATTGCAGTTGTAAACGACTTTCTGCATTTCCAGTTGATAAAGGAACACGATTAAAAATCTTTAAATGTATATTTTTTGATAATATATATATGCAGCCGGTTACCAAATTTGGTGATTCTTCCTTTAACATTGCGCTTAATAATATAGTTCAATCGATGAAAAGTGAATATAAGTTTTTATCCGAGTAGGTTTTCTAGTCAATAATCTTATGCTAATCTGACTACTATAGATCAATCAGAAGTTGGGCTTGGTATGTCTAATGGCCCAGAAACCTGACTCATAGAGCTTTGAACTCATAAGAACCCCATAATTGCGGTACTTATATTATAACTTGGATAGAAGTTTAATACACATTCCAACCCCCAACTTTCGCTCAGTGTAATGAATCATAAAAGTGCGGGTGTTGGCTACAAGTTTCCCGATTAGTTGGCCGGAGTAGCCGGAGTATCCTAGCCGGAGAGAGGAGTAGTTGGTGCTTTGGCAGTTACGACAATTTAGACATAAGCAAATTACTTGGCAATGGCGTTTTGACACTTGGTGCCTCTCGGCACGAGGCGACGCCCATTGATTGGGCTTAGTGTTAAGCGCTGTGGGCGTGGCAGTCGAGCGCGTTTTCCAGTTGAAAGCGTAAACAACTTAAAGACAATTGAAATTTAATTTGAATACGAAATTTGTTGGCTTTTGCGGATGGAAATAAATATTTTGTAACAAGTGCAAACAAATTCAATTGAAATATAAATATGCTTTCTTTTGTGAGCACAGTATACCCTGTAAATGGACAAGAAGAGGTATGTGCAAGTAGTGAAAGCAGAGGATACCAAAGGTGCATGTACAGGCTTAGGGTGAAAATGTTTGTACTGTCTGTTTGCTTTTTCGGGTGGAAAATTTGTGAAAATTTGTCGAAATTCAACTTAGTCAGTTCGAAAATTAAGAATCAAAGTTAAAGTTATTTAAATTGACGCCAATTTACCCCATTTCATTCGAAGCTGTAATAGTTTTTAGATCTTTCTGTCCAAATATGAAATGAAATATTCAAATCTAATGTCGGAAATAGAAGAACTTTTTAAAATCCTAAAATTTACGGGCATAAAATTGATGCATAGTCAACAAGCAAGAGATGTGGGTTCGAGCCCTACTCTTGTCGATAGCTTGATATTATCAAATTTACAAATAGTATATAATTTTCTCGTATAAAAACTGGGTTGTGGCGTAGGATTTGATATTATTATTATTATGTGGTCGTAAAAACCCTATCGGGTCACAGTCTGAAGCCCTTTTTTTCCCTTTATTTTTGCTTCCTTCACTGAAGAACTTTTTTACGTGGGTAGACTTCAATTCTTACACCACAACCTAGTTTTTATAGGAGGGTCATGAGCGGGACTCGAACTTGCACCTCTTGTTTGGCGTAACATTGCGGAATCCACTGGACCACCGAGGCCCTAGAATTTGATGTCTACCCATGTAAAAAAAAGTTCTTCAGGAAAGGAAGAAGAAATAAAGACAAATAGTGCTTCAGGCTGTGACCCGATGGGTTTTTATGGCCTGAACGCAAAATGTGTGGTACAATAAACACATTTCGAGGATTTATTTTAAGTAAAGACTTAATTTCAAAGCAATCCTTGAGCTTTCAATTTGTCCCCCTTCAACAGGGTATAACACAAGTCGAGCACTAGCGAATTGAGCAATTTATTTGATTTGTACAATTTGAAGAGCTGACAAAAGAAAACGCCAGGATAAAGGCGAATGGATAAGAAAATAAACGCAAAAGAAATGAAAAGAAAGGAAAGGAAAGGAAAAGAAAAGAAAAGCAAACCATAGAATAAAATGGAATATAAAGAATTCTGCTGAATGTTTCAAGTGCCCGGCGATTGCTTCAAACTACACAATCTATATACATACATATATTATATATCTATATATATATATAGAGAGAGAGAAGGGCCCAGAGCAGCCGCCGAGTTGAGTGCAAAATTTTATTTGATTTGATTTTATTATACCACTAAAACTTAATCCCCACAACGCGCCCGGGCACAAAGCGGTTTGGTTCAACTATTCCTCCACGGGGTAAACTCAAATAGAAATTCATATTAATTTGCATTTAACAAGCTAAGTAGCTCCTTCTATGGGGAAACTCTACTTCCTTGCCCCCCTGCGAAACCCCAACCCCATTCCCCCCAACTTCAAGTGGCAGAGTGCTGTTGTTCGAGTGAAGGGAAGTCGAAACCAAGGGATTTATCAAGCATAAACTTAATTTTCGATCAATTTTTATTATGCTGATGATGTCTTGGCATTTGCTTTCCCTTGTAGAACTGAGCACGAGTGCCCAGCGCCATCTTGTAAATTCTGATGCTCCAATCAAGCGAAATCTCGGAGAAAATTCCAAGGGAGGCACTCGAAATGCTTGGCACAAAGTTGGAGAACTGCGATTAGTGTACATCTTTTGGATAACAATTGAGTTTCGCGTCAAAAGAATAACTTAGCTTTGTCCAATTTTTGAGCTTTATGCCCTATTCGAAGAAAATGTTTTAATGGTTTTGTACAAAAATTTGAAGGAAGAGTCCCAAGGAATCCCCCAAGGTAACAATTGAAATGATCAGGAAAAAAAGAACTCGATTCGGTCATGTCCCTCTGTCTGTCGATCTAGTCCTTCAGATCGCAATGATTCTTCTCTTTTGTAAAGACGGAACCTGAAATTTATTCGATAACTGCCATATAACTAAAAGTCGAATTTGTCCATATTTCTGAAACAATATGGTCAATCTACAAGAAATGTATGGAAATCCTCGTCTTCTTCTGCTACAAAATTATCGTATGCGGAACCAATTCTAAATATATACGACTACATATTCCGAGAATTCCGAAAAACTATTTCAATATATTGTTTTTGTGATAATATATTTTAAGTGTTTCAAATGGTTCACGATATTTTACACTTCACAAAAAAAAAAAATTGAAAATATATAAAAATGATTTCAATTTGAAAAAAAAAAATGAAGTGCAAATCAACTAAATCTGAATTTTTCTGAGTTTTTCATGTTTTATAGAGTATCTCCTACGGCGGACGGTGGTTTTCTTTTGGCGTGGATTGAGTGTATTGGGGATGGGTGGCATTAGGCCATGGGGGACTCAACCTCCTCATTAGAGGTTGAGACAACTCCTTCTTCGGCGTCCTTTGTATTGGGCTCTTCCCCAGATTCCGGGGCTGGCTTTTCCGGTTCTTCGTTGGCTGAAGCTGAAGCTGAGACTGGGCTTTTTCCGTCTCCGGTTATCTCAGTTGGTTCGGATTCGTTTCCGTTCTCCTTGGTTTGATGAATATGCTCTGGCTTCATGGGTGGCTGAAAAATTTCCTTCAAAATTGATTGGATTGCTAGCTTCGGGGATTTACTTACAGCCGACTGGGTAACTGGCTTTGCCGGAGACTTCCCGGAAGAAACCAACCCAGATGATGTCGATTGCATTTCGATATCGTTGCCCTTATCCTTTGCCTTTAGTGATTTTGCCTATGGATTTTCAAAGTGAATCGGATTTTTTAAGATGTTAACTTCTGGAATAATTTTTTACCTCGGGAAGGCGTTGTTCCTCAACATCTTCATTCTTTTGTTGCGAAATGGATCCACCAGGGGATTTTGGGGATTCACTTACAGCTGATTCGATAGTTGAATTGGGCAAAGTCATCTCAGTGGTGCTTGTGGATGATACCAACCCAAATGAGGACGAGCTCACTTCGGCATCTTCGCCCATATCCTTTTCCTTTACGGATTCTCCCTATAGATTTTCAAAGTCGAAGTTTAAGATGTTAACTTTTGGAAATATTTTTTTACCAGCAGCGGAATTTGGGAATTTACTTACAGCTGATTTAGTGGCTGGATTGGCCAGAGACATCTGAGTGGTGCTTGTGGATGAAACCATTCCAGAAGTGGACGGTCCTGGCGATGCCACTTCGTCCTCTTTGCCCATATCGCTTACCGTAGGGGGTTGTGCCTATGGATTTTCAAAGTGGATCGGATTTTGTAAGATACCAACTTTTGAAAGTATTTTTACCTCGGGAAGGCGTGGTTCCTCAACATTTGGTTGCGGAGCGGGTCCAGCAGCGTCCTCATCGTTTTTTGGTACAACCTTAGCCCTTTTGGCCTTTGGTTCAGCATTAGCTTTGGCCTTAGATTTGCGTGCTTTTCGCTGATTTCTGGAATTGGGCATATTGCTCGATTCTTTTTTTTTTTGAATTTATGAAAAATTGGAAGAATTGCTGCTTAGCTTGTGGCAAACAATATAATGAAAATCAAATTGTCAAATTGTATTGTACAAAGTTGTGGAGATGGGAATGTCAAGTAATAGAGTTGAGCGATAACGATGATTAACAATATATCGATATGCAAACAAAACTTAGACATTTATTATCTATCGTTCTACCAAATTTCAAAAGGATTAGGTTATGGACTCGGAATCATTGTATATCCTCTTATTTTTCTGGCCGAAACGATCTGTAGCTCACATAGTTCAGTTTTGTGCTGAGGGATTATTAGCTCGGATGTTCATTGTGGTACATTGGATACAATATATATTATTATTATTATTATTATATGACCATTAAAACCCCATTGGGTCAAAGCCTGAAGCACAATTTGTCTTTTTTCCTGATTCCTTCACAGAAGATCTTTTTTTTACTTGGGTGGATTTCAAGTCCTACGCCACAACCTAGTTTTTCTAGGAGGGTTACTTGAACTTGCACCTCTTGTTTCGGGGGCCATTGCGTTATTCACTGGCCCATCGAGTCCCCTATACAATATATAGCCGATTTCAATGTCCCCACTTGTTATACTATTGAGTTCCATTTCGCCATCGTAGATACCTACAAAATGTGCACTCCCTGTAATATCATATAGCCTTCCAATAGCGCATCTATCTAATTTCAAAGCTGTTGCATAAGAGCATCCGGTCGTGTCATATAATCCTCAAAAAACACAAATTTTCATGCATAATTCTGCTCTCGATTTCCTTTTTTTTTCGGGCGACAAATCCCTCCTATCGTATGTTATGCATCGTTAATGTCGATGACGTTTGATTATAACCGAAAAATCTGCGAATTGGGTCAACGAGGCGCTGCATTAAAAAAAGAAGAAGCTGAAAAAATGTACCAAAGATGGGAAAAAAGTCCTTTTGGATTCAGTGCTGAAGTGCAATGCATCAAGTGCCAAGTGGGTAGAGCCTCGAGAGACCCATCGAAAGCGTCAAGTGGTGGGATTCCATTTTTTTCTGCTTCCTTCTGCATTTGAAACTCATTAGTAGAAACCAAGCTATAGCTATGGCTATAGCTATGGCTATATAGCTATATATATGGCGATATATATATGGGTGTGTGTGTGTGTGTCATCGTCATCTTTGCCGTGCGATAAAAACTTGAACCAAATTGAATCAAAGTGCTGCATATGCGATTCCTATTTGCATATAATATTTGCAGAGGTGTTGGTGGGGTGTGTGGTGTGTTTGGGTGTGTGTGGTGTGAATGTGGTGAGTGTGTGTTGTGCGAGTGTGGTGTGTGTGTGTGGTGTGTGTGGTGTGTCTGTCTGCACACGGATATAATCTATGCAAATGCTAAGCTATTATTAAGGCACTAAAGCGCACTTGGCGCTGGCGCACTCAAACACTGGCGTCCTCGCATATTGGGCACAGCTCAAAGGTTTGCTTTTAGCCACAAAATCGCAGAGAGCCGCAAGTGGATTCTTGTCATATTTCAGTTGAACCTCGACAGTTAGCTTGTTGGAGTTAATTAGCTCTGTATGGGAGGAAATTTTTTGAAAATTTTTTTGGGTTTTTCTGGTTTTTTCGATCATTTGTAATTTAGTTAATTATTCAGTTTTATTTATTTATATGATCCGAAAGTAGGTAATGCATTGAAGAACTCTGAGATTAAAATTCAGCTTAGTCAGAAGGACAAAATAAATCGATTGAGCCATGTCCCGCCTTTCTGTCCGTCCGTACGTCTGTATGTATGCAAACTAGTTCGTTAGTTTTAGAGCTGTCCTTATAAAACCATATAACCATTAATTGGTTTTGCCCGTATTTCCCATGTTTTTTAACGTATTGGACTGATAGTTGACATACTCCCAAGATTCGATTATTGTCTACCACTCCACCAAATTTTATAGGGATCGAACTACTATATTAAATAGCTGCCCTATAAGGAAAAATCGGTTTTGCCTATATCCAATGTTTTCTAACGTATTGGACTGAAAGTTCACATTCAAGATTCGTTATCTCTACCCAATTTCATAAGGATCGGACCTAAATTTCATACAGTTGGCATATAACCAAAAGTCGGCTTTGCCCATATTTCCCATGTTTCCTAACTTATTGGACTGAAAATTTATATACTTCCAAGATTTGTTATTATCTACCGCTTCAGCAAGTTTCACAAGAATCGGAATTCTATATCACATACTAGTCATATTACCAAAAGTCGGTTTTGCTCTATTTCCCAAGTTTTCTAACGTATTTGACATACTCCCAAGATTCGTTATTATTTACCACTCCAACAAATTTCATATGGATCGAATCACTATATCATATAGCTGCCACATAACAATAAATCGGTTTCGCCCATATTTCCCAAGTTATCCAATGTTTTGAACTGAAAGCTTACATACTTTCAAGATTCGTTATTATCTACCGCTGCATCAAATTTTAAAAGGATGGGACTTCTATATCATATAACTACCATATTGCCCGTATTTTTATGTTTTCAAACGTATTTGTCAGAATCCATGACTATTAAACTCTAGCGTAACAACTATTACAGCCGTCAGTGTATGCAAAATACTCAGAGACAATACAAGTATAAACAAACAAACACACACAGACAGACAGACGGACGGACAGACGGACGTACAGACGGGCATACACAGGGACAAATATACATTTCATTTCATTTAATTTAGTTATGTTTTTACATTTTTGCTGTTTTATTTTTCTTTTTTTAATATTTCAAATTTATATTCCATTTTCATTCTCATTTTATGCCCTGTTCATAATGAAATTCGTTAGCCAGTAGGGTATACGCGGCCAAAAGTATATAGAATACTTTCAATATAAGATTATAATTATTTGGTTATCGCATCTTTAGATGTATGACAGTTATATGATATAGGGGCTTAACGAACCTGACAAGAAAATAATTTTAATTTGGAAAATTTTAGTTTTTGAGAGTATAATATATTTGAAATTATTTATTTGATAAGGGTTTTCTGAGATAATTTAAATTTCATAAAAAAACAATTGAAAATGTTATATGAAAATTAATTCCATTTGAAAAATTAAAAAAACATAACGTGCATATCAACTAAATCAGAATTTTCTGAGTTTTTCATGTTTCCTAGCAGCTTCTTCATCTCGTCCATAAGTTCCGATTTCGGCGGATCAGCGTTCTTCTTGCTGCGTTGTTTGCCACTTCTTGCGTGTATTACGAGTGGGTGACCATGGGGGTTTCAACCTCCTCATCAGAGGTTGAGGCAATGCCTTCTGTGGTGTCCTTTGTATTGGGCTCTTCTTCAGATTTCGGGGCTGTATTCTCAGGCTCTTCTTCGTCGGACCAATATTGCAAGCAATCTGGCAATGGACTGTTGAAGTGCATCAAAAGGGGTGGACTTGGCGATGGACAGTTTTCTTTTTGGCATTCGAAGACCCCAACTTGTATAATTTTGTAGGTTATTCCGCCTCCGGTCATCTCAAATGGTTCGATCCAATCAGTTCGATCAATAGGTTTTGTCTGAAAGATTTACTTCATAGATAATTGACTCGCTGGCTTTCGGGACTTACTTACAGCTGATTTGAAAGCTGAAAGCGAAGAAGACTTCGCGGATGAAACCAACCCAGATGACGACGATGATGTCGATGGGACTTCGACCTCTTCGCCCATATGCTTCAGCTTTAGGGATTCTCCCTATGGATTCAAAGTGGAAGTTTAAGATTTTAACATTTGGAAATATTTTTTTTTACCTCGGCCAGGCGTTGTTCCTTAACATAATCTTTCTCGTCTTGTGGAGCGGATCCAGCAGCCTGGTCAACATTTGTTGGTACAATTTTAGCTTTTATTTTATCATCTTTAGCTTTAAATTTGCGTGCTTTTGGTTGCTGTTGAAAAAACGGCATATTGCTTTATTCCTTTTCACGATTTAAGGAAAAGTTGGGATTTATGGAAAATCCAATTGTCAAATTGATAGAAGACAGGCAGTGTTGTAAAATGATGTAGAGATGATCAGATATGATTTTAACAGTATATCGATATATAAATATGATAGATGGATATGTTGGCAAATCTAATTGAAATTTAGGGTTAATTGAGTTTAGATCTTGTTATTGATTGAGAATCTATTTCGATATTTGGTAATTTTTGGGGATTTAAACATAACAGATTAACTGGAAAGTCCTGGTCCGACACATAGATGGCGCTACTAAGTTTCAAAAGACGCGCGTCTAAACTTGATAGTTGACGTATAATGAACCATATGAACCCTTATCGGTTCACATCGTGAAGCACTATTTGCTTTTATTTCTGCTTTCTTCACTGAATAACTTTTTTTTACGTGGGTGGACTTCAAATCCTACGCTACAACCTAGTTTTTCTAGGAGGCTCACGCCTATCGACATGAGTGGGACTCGAATCCAAGACTTCGTGTTCAGCAGGACAGTGGTCCACCGAGGCCCTCCAAAAAATTGAATATGCTTATAGAAAATTGCGGCGATTAAAAGTTGGGAATAAAAGGATCAATATATTGAATCGGCGCCGAATAAGTTGGTCAAACATTGAAGATGATCATAAAATGCGTCGCCCTTCACTGACACTATATAAGTGGGCTGAGGGAATGGAATTTACAGGGTAACTGCTCGTCGAGCACATTGCAACTGCAGCACAGCTGGCACCGCATGCCATGTTGTGCTGTGCTCATTCCCAAGTGGTCGCTGATGGGGCGGCTTTATGGGTGCGGGGGGCTGCTGCTGTTGTTGCATGTGTGTGGCAATTTGGGGGCGTGGCATGCTGCATTAGCACAAAAGCAGCTGCTGCGGCATAGCAGAAGCAGAAGCAGAAGCAAAAGAAGAAGCAGAAGCAGCTGTTGCTGCGCCTGAAAATAATTCAAGCAAAGCCAAGGGGCAGCTAAAACCGGCCGCCAATGTCGCTGACTTTTCATATGCACAAAGCAGGGTATGTGCGAGTGTGTGTGTGTGCCACTAGAGGGCATTGCCAGGGGTGGTGGTGGCCAGTGGGTGGGCGGGGCCGGCGCATGTTAGCCAAGTTAGTCGAGAGGCTACAAAGTGTGCAGTGCTTTGCCCCACTGACACTTGTCAGCCAGTTGAGGGCACGGCAAGTTTATGGGTTTTGGGGCTCACTGCAAAGTATCTTTGAGATACTTTTGCAGCCTACACAGCTCTGGCTGGACTGTGCAAGTGTCTGTGTGTGTATCTGTGTGTAATTTTTGCCGCAGCAGCTCACCACACAATGTCATTAACCAAATGAATGGGCTGACACTGCAGATTTGCCTCGGTTAGGTAAGTGGGCGGCGGCGTTGACTTGTCGTTTACTTGTGATTAAGTTGGCTCGAACCCACCAGCCCACCAACCGACCAACCCACCAACCCCCCTACACCCAGCGGACGCCCACTGTCATAGATTACCTAGCTTTGACCTTAGTCACAGGGAAAAAAGCCCCATATATAATATAGGAGGCAAACATTTTCGACAAGTGAGCCTAGAGATGAGACTCAAAGGAATGCCAGAGTGATGACAACAACTTAATGGAAATAACAACACATTTATAAGTGACAACTTTGTTGCCCGTCTTCCTCTCCGGCTCTGTTCATGTGGGTGTATCTCTTAGCCGGACCCGGCCCAGCCCAGCATGGCCGAGAGCATTTAATTTATGGCCGAGGCGTGGCAGACAAATGGCCGGCATATGCAAGCACAAGACTTTGGGCAAAAACAGAAGCTGTTTCGCAAAACGTTTCGCAATACACGCAGCTTGGCCAAAATTTTACCACAGTGCCGTAGCCAGGGGGGCCTCAGGAGGACGTGGAATCGAGCTCCACTTATGTACTTAGCATAACCCTCCTAGAAATACTAGTTCCAAGCACGTTAAAAAAGATCTTCAGTGAAGGAAGCAGAAACAAGGACAAATAGTGCTTCAGGCTGTGAGAAGGATTTGTTTGACAACTAGGTTAAGGTAGTGCTGGGAGGTGTCACTGAAGGGTGTATATTCTAGCGAAACGCTAACACGTACCAAACGTTGCTCAAAAGTTCTCCGTACTCAAGAGAACTTCACACTATCTCCGGGCAGATTAACATAAGGGTGAATAAATTAATTCGTGGAGAAACCTACAGGTGGATAGGCAGATAGTAGGACTTGCAAAGGCTAAGGTCAATTTCTAAGCCTTCACTTTCCACCGATTTGTCTCCGGGTGGACAGACGGATAGGCGGACACGTAAAATAGACAAAGATATAGACAGACAGACAGACAGATAGACAGATAGATAGACAGACAGATAGACAGACAGATAGACAGACAGATAGGCAGACAGATAGACAGACAGATAGACAGGCAGATAGACAGACAGATAGACAGGCAGATAGACAGACAGATAGACAGACAGATAGACAGACAGATAGACAGACAGATAGACAGACAGATAGACA
>JBANCY010000458.1:4772-32282 GCA_037040045.1 Phorticella flavipennis | reverse complement strand
AAGGAAGCAGAAATAGAGGAAAATAGAGCTACAGGTTTTGACCCGAAAGGGTTGTTATGGCCATATAATAATAATAACTGATAGGAACATTGGTTTACTCGTAAGGTTTTCAAGGGTTTCTCGCAAGTTGAAAAAAGGTTGATTTCTTAAGGACTCCATGTTGGTTAAAATCGTGAAATAGCTTTCATGAAAGTATATGAGTATTCTCGTATGTTTCTCCTAAATTTCTTTTGAGATTTTCGTGTCTTTCTTCCACATTTCTTCCCCAATTAGTCAAACTAGTCCTAAATATCTCTTCTGTTAGCAGATAAGTGTTATAGTTTAAGCGCTTTAAGGGCCTAAGCATTGCCCCATTATTTCATCTGTTAGTATATATATAATATATGGGTATAGCTCATGACTAAAAATCGATTTATGAGTTATAAATGGGTCGCTCTCTCATATTCTATCTCCTACACTTATATTCCGATTATCGTGAAACTTTCAGTAAATATATTAGACATAACATAGTATTAAAAAAAGTTATTTTTTAACCAATATGCGTTTGCTCCAATGTTTCTCGTGGGTTTTCCTTAGGACGATGATCAAAAGCTTCTTCCTAAGAGCAGAGCTTATCTTCTGGGTCTTTGGATTTATTTAAACAACTTTCAGAGCTTGACTTTTATATATATCTCTACTTTACCAACATTTTTGTCTATAGTTGGTCCCACTGTGCAGGGCAGATAACAACAAAAAGGCAGCAACAACAAAAGTGTAGCATACATTTTGGGGCCAACTAAAAACTGTAGCGCTTCGCGTTTTGTTGTGCTTCAAAGGGGGGAAGGGTATGATGGGTCGGTGGGTCTGGTGCTTTGGGGGTTTGGGCTTTTTAGTTTTAGTGTCGTGCCACGGCGGCTTATCGTACGAAATTAGCTACCCTTGTCGCACACACACACACACACACACACACACACACACACACACATACAGGGTATTATTATTTTATTTCATTTTGAGTTTTTTTTTTTTTGGCTTTTTGCAGACTCGAAAATTTCGTTGTCTGATCCCACTATTATTTATAAAATTTCAATAAATAATTTTGTTGCCTGGGCCCAAAAAAGGGTTGTCAGCTCGCCGCGCATACCCTCCCTAGGGTATCTCTGTGTGTGTGGGGCGAATGTTTTTGCTGATTTCGATTATTTTGGCAGGCGCAAATGACTGCATCAATGTGTGCATTGATTGCCATTTTGCCACGGCGACCCGCTACACTGGCCTGTCCTGGCCTGGCCCGGCCTTGCCACCTCGTCGCAACAACGGGCCACTAACTAACCGTCTAACATTTGACGCTTGCCACGCCCCCCTTGGCGCCCATGCCACCGTGTGGCACAGCAACCGCAAACAAATCAACAAAGCAATCAACGTCTATTTGTATTTTCACACACACACAACACACACATCCATCTCTCACCCTGCCCCTGACCCGTCCCGTCTCCCCCCGAAAAAGTACAAATCAAATTTTGTGCTGTTTGCCACAATTTCGACCAAAATAAGGCGGCTACACGCAGACTTTTTGATAGAGATAACATTCATGTTTACGCCGTGCGAGTACCCGAAACACTCACCCCCCGGTAAGTACACCATTCGCCTGCCCTCCGAGGACACATACGTGTTAGGTGCTAGGCACCGTCTAACATTTGGCAGGAAAAAAAATAGCTTTAATTAGCCAACGAAATGTGTTTTGGTAGCTTTTTTCCGCTGATAAGGAGAAACCCGGCACGGTAGGGGGTAGGTCGAGCAGGGGGTGTGTGCCAAGGATAGCCTTTAATGGGTAGGTTTAAAGATTTCCGAGATTTAATGAAAGCATATTGGGAAATCATCAAGATTCTTTGACTGAAGATGTCCATACCGAGAAGTCGTAGTAGTTCTTCGGAGACTCTTCTAGAGATTGAGTAGTGCTCTTTGCTTTCGAGTGCAACCTTTCCAGAGAGAGAGAGAGAGAGAGCGAGAGAGATCATCTTGATGTGGGCTTGGTGTAGCCTGATCACAGATACGAAGGAGACGACATATGCTTCCAGGTTCCTAAGTATCGATGGTAGCATTGAGTTAAGGAAGAACCTTCTATTATGATAGAGGAAAGCATCGTTCATCATGAATGCAGGTAATATAAATGGATTTAGTCATGCCCGTCTGCCCGATCAATGTGAGATCTATTCGTCTGGATCTAGAGTCATAATTTTGGGTCTTTTCTTGGGTCTTATACACTTGGGTCTTTAAGCTAAGGACAAATTTAAATTTCCTTATTATTTAATGATCCACAAAGTTTAATAATAATTGACTTTGAAGCACAAAAGATATGCTCAATCATTATTATTATTATTATATGGCCTTAACAACCCTATCGGGTCAAAGCCTGAAACACTTTTTTCATATATTTCGGCTTCTTTCACTTCAGAACTTTGTGCGCTATCCACTGGTCCACCGAGGCCCCCGAGACTTCAATCAACTTTTCATAAATTATGATTATTTATTCTTATCGCTGGAATCTCCTCGGTACCTTCCTAACTTAAACTGCCGCATAACGTAAGATAAGGTAGTAGGGATATATGGGGTTGGGGCTCAAGCACTATTATATATTACAGAAAACTTCAAATATAAATTTTGTCCAAATGTGGAATTTTTGTGTAGAATTAACAATTGGTTTGATCTGAATATTTTCAGATTTTAGACTAAATTTGACAAAGTACTAGCTGGGGTAAGTATGAACAGGTTTTTTTTTCTTTCATATATAAAATCTACTTATAAGTCAACTCATCTTAAGCATATCCAAATTCAACTATAACAGCTTAAATCTGCCAACTTCTTTGGCTTCTGAACACTTCACCCCAGTTTCTCCTATCATAACTTCCCTTAAGGATATTCACATATTCCCGCAAATATCCTGTTGTTGAAATTGAGCTAACAATTTCCTTCCCGTATTGATATCTCTGCGAATTCAGTAAGGTCTGCTATAAGGTTGGGCATCCGTTAATGTTGCAAAATTATTCAACAATTTGCGCTGCGTGCCAAACACTTGAGCAATTGGTCAGCGTTGTTGTTGTTGTTGTTTACACTTCAGGATCTCAGGACCTGAGAACCTGAGGAACTCAGGACCCCAGGACACACCGCACACACGTTCAGTAAATAAATATGATATAAAAAAAGGCAGCCAGGACAACAACAATACAAATTATTTCCGTCTTATTACACAGCAATGCGATAGATGCCAGCCATAAGTACACGCGGGTTACTCATATTTCGGGTTCTTCCTCTTCCCCTATTTCTTCCTCCTTTTTTTTGGGTTCAACTCAATGTGTCAGCGCGTCACAAAAGAATGGCAAATGTTAAGGGCAAAATAACAAAAATACCATAATAATTCTTTTGCTCCGTTTGGCAATTTGGCGAAAAGGCGTAGGAAGAAAATATGACAATGGCATAGGAGATTGACGAATTTTAGATACACTCTGGGGTATGGAATGACATATATAGAGGTAGAGGTAAAATTTGAGTTACTGGCTCTCCCGGAGAGGTGTATGAATGGGAAGCAGTTGTCATGAACCTCTTTGTAGAATGTGTAATACCTCTTTAGATTTGCGTTATGAAAAAATTATGCATATCTTTCGTGTTTACAGGTGAATCGTAATGAAATTTGGTGGATCTTTAGATCATATGGTAATTTAACTGTGTGTATAATACAAAGGCAATAGAATGATATATACAGAAAATATGAACAAATTTGAGATTCAATTATAGAGGTTTTTGATATTGTGATTCGATTCGGTCGGTTCTCTGAAACGTGTATCAAGGTACTAAGATTCATTACGTTAGCTCAAAAGAGTAATTTTGCTATGCCGCTATCATTATCTATTATATATCTATGAGAAAACATTTTAAATATGTTAATAGTTTATATATAGGCTTAAGTCCTGAGGAAGAAGAAAGTGTTCTTCCGAATCTTGGACTCAAAATACGCAGCATACTTTAAAAAAATATTTTAAAAATTATTTAGGTCTTGAGGGTGATGAAACTTATGTCTTCCCCTGTTTTTTGAGCCCTAAAATTGTTAAAAATATATTATAAAACTGACAATCGGTTTTGGGTTATATCGATTTCTAGGTCTTGAGGCGAATTATGCTGAAGTCTTCTCTCGACTCTGGAACTCAAAAGTTAAGTTAAAATATATTATACAACTGGCAGTCGATTTTTGGCTAAAGATCGGTCCGATTTTTACTATCTATTTTAACTAGTCGAATCCCGATAAGTCGAAATGCCAAGCGGATTGAAATTTTTTGCGATTTAGACGAGTTTTTGATTTAACGAGATTTCTATTAATAGAGTTATTTTCAGCGGACCAGAAATTTATTCGAATTATCGCGATTTTCGATTAAGCGGGGGACAATTTATCGGAATTCGACTATATATATGTGCCCATTGACCAAGCCCAAGACACTTTACCCACATTACCCACAGTTAGTGTAGAGTTCATAGTCAAAACTCCTTGGGCTATTGCAGGATAATGTGCTTCGATAGGGCAGGGCGTTGCTCCACCTGCTCCTGCTTCTCTACTTCTTCTTCATCATCCTCCTCCTCCTCATCTTCCTGCTCCTCTTCCTGCTCCTCTTGACCAAACTGACCAACTTATGCCAACTGGCGAAATGTCGAGCGTTTTGTCAGTTACAAAATATTTTGCTCAAGATGAGATGAGTTAACAGATTACGTAAGCAGCGCTTCATAAACTGTACAATACACAACAGTTCTCCAGCCACGCCCCCTGCGGCAATACGCCCGGACTGGACACACTCGAGATTTGACAAAAGCGTGGCCCAAACAATGGCTCAACGTCAGAGGCGGAAGCACAATAAAGTGAAAAATATGATGATGATGAGGAGGAGGTTGAGGACGAGTTTGAGGTTAAGGACGAGGATGAGGATGAGGATGGTGTTCGGTATGTATCGGGGTGCCTTTGGTATGTTTATCCTGACTCGCCTAGCCGTGTATTGCTCCCCCAATTGTTCCCGTTGTTGTTGTTGTTGTTGTTGTTTTTTATTATTTATTGTGATTTACAGTTGAACGCTTGATTTGATTTTCAAGTGGTTCCCACGCCATGCGTAAACGAAACCGTCTACCGTTTTCAGCCAGTCCATCCTACCCCTAGACCATAGTCCAGGCCTCCTTCGGTTCTCGGTCTGCTCCATGCGCAGTTAATTAGTGGCCATCAGTCAATTGGCGTCATGCCCCGGTCCTTCCTTTTTTCTGTTCTGTTATTTCCAATTTTAGCAATTTTTCTTTAGACACTCGTTGGGGTTATTCTAATTTTGTTAGGGAATGCGATAAGCAGTGGCTGTAGCTGACCCTTTTAGGGGGGAGTCAAAACCATTAAGATGGTCTTTAATATTAATGAAATTTGGTATATCCCGAATTGAGGATCAGAGTTTAGAGCATATATACCATAACATACTATACTAATTATTTATAGAAATTATCGAATTTTGGGTTTTTCCATAACTTCTATATTTAACTAGCTATATTTGGTAAATTTTGTATATAGTTGAAATTCCCTTCTGTCTAACTGTGTACCAAATTTGAATGAAATTGTTCTAGATACAGGGACGATATACAACATTCAATATAACATGCAGCAGTTGAATGCAGACACGAATTGTTGTCCTTGGAAGTAACTTGATCAACGACTCTCTCTTCAAGACACTTACCCTATATTAAATACTAGGCTTAGTTCAGAAGGACTTCAAAAATTTTTCGGCGAAATAAGTAATACAATTTCTCAGCAAAAATTTGGACTACGCCATGAAGCGGCTACAAAAAGAGTACAAAATCTTTGAAAACCAAGGACAATCTTTGTTTTCAATAGACTTTAATAGCTTTTAAACTCTATGGATTAATAGTTGTGTACCGATTTTGAAGAGAAAATGTCACAGTTGCTCTGGGGAAAAATTAATCCATTTTCTGTATTCATGACAACTGCCGCCCAATTTGCTCGTCAAAAACATTTGCTTAGCACATTTTACACTTATCGATAACAATTGTAAGCAATCGATAAATACGCTAAAGCTAAGCTAACAACAAAGCGAAGTTCTTGAACTCCTGCAGTTTGCATTGATTCGGGAGGGGGTTGCGCTGCGCTTCAGACAGGACAGAGGACAGCCAGTGGACGAGGGAGGACAGCTGCATAATGGAATTAGCCGGTTTCAACATACAACATTCCGGACAAACCGGCTTATCGATGGGGCCCCGGGGACGCATACGTTAATGCCAAAAATGCGTTTTCTCCCGCTGCGTTGCCCGCTCGCAAATCATCGATTGCCATTTGCAGTCAGCGAGTGTGTGTGTGTGTGTTTGGTTGTGTGTCCTTTTTATAGTCTCCTTACAAATGGAAGCTCAACGGTTGACTGGCTGGTGGGTTTGGGTGCCACGCCTTGTTTATGCCACTTTGATTGTCTCACGTGTGGACAATTTGTTTGCCTGTTCTGCGAGGCAACTTTGCTCTCCATAAATCCAACAGCATTAACCCATAATTTTTTAATAGATTTTCCACTCCGGCTACTGTTGCGCCTCGGATTATACCCATTGAAAATGGGTTAAAAAAAGGGTAGAATAGGCTTGAGCAAATGTAGTTAGAAGGAAGAAATAGACATCTTCAAACGAGTCTATTGAGTCATGAGCTTTTTGTCTATCTCTCCGCTTGTTCGCTTCTTCATCTTCCTGTTTGAAAGCGTAGATCTCAGGAACTATGAGAAGTACAGTTATGAAATTTGGAAGACAGGTTTATGTATTTGTTACGTAGATCATGATTATTTTCAATTTTGTTTATCTGTTAATTATCACCTGTAAACCGCTTAAAATCATTTCTAAACCGCAATACTGCACATAGAATCATCAAATTTGGTTCAAAGCTACATATATAGTTTATCAGGAATATGGGCTTTCAAAATTTTTGAATGCGGCCTCTTCTCAGCTGTAAAAGAAGAAAAGCGTTTACAGCTGCAATATACCTAACATTTACCATGATATTGCTTATACTTACATAACTAAAAGCTACAAAACCACGTTGAAAATTTCTTTAGGATCACGCAACAACTTTAGCAGATATTCAAAGGTTTCTCTTAAATTCCAGCTACAGGGTAGCTCATAGTTTCCAGCTCACTCGACTGGAGTTACCTTACTTTTTTTTTATACAACTTGTCCTGCTAAGGGCTGTGGGGGGCATGGGCGGTCTGTTCGAGTTAAGAGCGTAACAAAAATTCGCATCACGTAGCATCGTTCAAAGTGAATATGTCCAAGTGAATGTTGCGTGATAAGCGAACCAGAGTTATTGCGTCTGCCAAGTGGCCATATATGAGTGTTACGAGTCTATATAATATAATAGTATACCATAGATATGTGTGTATCTCTGAGACTGGCAATAAATGTTGCCTACTTTTTGGCGACAGGATGGGAGTCCGGGTTGCCTCATGCCTCGTGTGGCACACGATGTCGTCGGGGTTCTGCGCAAATATTTATTGAACATTTTAATTCGTTTGTTGTTGCAAATAAATTCTGATTTATTGGCAATAAAGAGGCCCAAATAGACAATATGTTGGCACACAAAACTAGCCAAAAAGCAACTGATAAAAACCTCCTACCTCCTGCCTCCTGCCTTGTGACTCGGGCCTTTCCAGGCACGTCAAGCCCGGGACGAACTGGACAAATGGCTGAAAACATGCGTTGAATTTTTAGTTGGCCATTTTTTTTTAGCTATTTGTGGGGGGTTAGGGATACTTCGGCTTTATTTTTCAATTTTTAGCTTGAAAATTGCAGAAAATGAAACCCAATATACCACCTAAGAAATGGGCGAGTCCATTGAGAATCCCATTCGCGTCCTCTGCTCTCTCCGGTGCTACTCTATGGATCTTTCTACTTATTTGGTACTAAATAGAAACTTATACTGAAAGAGATCTTATCAAAGGTGGCAATAACATATCTGACAGTTCGGCAAAGGGTCCACCCTAAGATTGAGCTTCAAGTAGTGCTAGTCTATAAAGCTTTATTGAATCTTATTATGGACCTATTGATTCCCAATCTGGTGTGAAAACAAACCAACTCTCATACAAAGGTTTCATAATAAAGTGCTTAGAATATTTTCCAAAAAGGATCTCCTCCTCATATGCGTATTTATCTATCACACGAGTTCCGAGTTTCCTGGTGGATCAGTAGATTGTATGAGCCTGAGCAGAGCCCACTTGGAACACCTGGACTGGTAGTCTGACAACAGCAATACCATGCATCCTCTGAGATATCATCCTCTCGTCTGAGATGGCGTCCTCTCACCGTAACGACTGACCAAGCCTTATATATCCTGCAACATCTCTCACTATTATCGATACCTCCTTAACAAACTCGGCAAGAAAGTGTTATATGTGGCTCAACCTTCAATTTTATTGTCCTATTGGATAAATTTTAACTAAATATGGCCTGAAATGGGTATATATAAGATAATTTTAAAAAGTCTCGTTTACTTTGGGCTGTTCTGTTTCATTGTTGGACTTGCAGCTGCAACTGTTGCCTTGATTTTCCGCTCGGCTTAGTTTTGCAGCTGCTGTTGTTGCTGTTGCTCCTTCTGTTGTTGTTTACTTTATGTTGGTGTTGTTATGCCTTGTTGTTGCTTTTAATGTTGCAGTTGTTGTTGCCGCTGTCGTTGTTGATTTTGTTATCTCAGTTGCAGCTGCATGCCTTGGCAATTGTTGCAGTTGTTCTTATTGTTGCAGCTGTTGACCTTTGACTTTAAGTAGAAATTTACTAACAGTTGCAGCAACAACAGCATCGACAGCAACAGCTGCAACAGCAACAGCAGCAATAATTGTGACCGAAACAACTGTTGATGCCACTTTTATGACAACAGTTGCTGTTGTTGTTGCTACTATGTTCAAGGCAACAATTGGAGTTGTTGTCGCCACCGCAGCAAAGATTGCAAAGATTGCTGTTGTTACTAGACTAGACCTTTTTGCTGTTGCTGTTGCACTCTTGGCGACAGATGCTGTTGTTGCTGTTGCTTCCAAAGCAGCAGTTGCTGAAGTTGCTGCCTGAAACTCCTGCTGATGGTCTCGCTGTTGCTGTCGAATTGATTGGTGTTGTCACTGATATTCTTGCTACTACCGAAGTTGCTGCTGCAATCGCTCTCATGACAACAGCTGCTGATGTAGTTGTTACTGTTTTTAAGGCGGCAATTGCAATTGTTGCCGTTGCTTCTGTTGCAATTATTGCTACTGCCACTGCTATTGTTGCTGCTGTTGAAGTGTACATAGTTGGACAATGTTGCTGCCACACTCATGGCAAACGTTGCTGCTGTTGCTGTAAATGCTGTTGTTCTTGCTGCTGCTGCAATGATTGTTGCTACCATCTTTAGCTAGACTAGCTATAGTTGATGTTGCTGTCGCTTTTACGAAAAGAGTTGCTACTCTTGGATAAGCGTCAATTGTGATGTTGCTGCTTGCCTTGCTACAATAACTGATGTTGCCACTGATGTTGCTGTTGCTGCCGTTGTCATGACACGAGTTGCTGTTGTTCTTGTTGCTATTAACAGGACAGCATTGGCTGATGTTGCAGTTGCTGTTGCCTGCATAGCTGCTTCTGCAACAATTGGTGTTGCCACTGATTTTGTTGCTTCTGATGCAGTTGCTGTTGCTGCCGTTCTCATGACAAGAGTGGCTGCTGTTGTTGTGGCTATTAACAAGAAAGCATTGGCTGATGTTGCAGTTGCTGTTGCCTGCATTGCTGCCTCTGCAACAATTGCTGTTGCCACTGAAGTTGTTGCTGCTGCATCAGTTGCTGTTGCTGCCGTTCTCATGACAAGAGTTGCTGCTGTTGCTGTGGCTTTTAAAAAGAAAGCATTGGCTGATGTTGCAGTTGCTGTTGCCTGCATTGCTGCCTCTGCAACAATTGCTGTTGCCGCTGATGTTCAGTTGGTGTTGCTGCCGTTCTCATGGCAACTGTTGTTGTTGTTTTCCAGGCTGATGTTGCTGTTAACATTGCTGTTGTTGTTGCTGTTGCTGCTGTGGCCAAAGCTGTACATAAGACTGCTGATTTTGGCGTAGTTGTCGGTTTCGCTGCTTATGTTGTTGTTGCCTCATTGTCATAGTCATTGTCTGCCACAGCTGGTTATAGTTGTTGTTGTTGTTGCTGTTGCTGCTGTTGTTGTGATTTCTACCTTTTTGCTGTGTCTTTTTTTGCCTTTTTTGATAACAACACCCTCATGGCCAATAGAGCAGCGAGTTGTGTAAGTTGTGGCAAGTTGTTAAGCAAGAGGTGGCAAGTGTATTGAGGCATGTGGCATGGCTATATGGTTTGTGCCACATGTCGCTCATCAGTCATCTCGCAGCAGCAACAACAGCAAGAGCAACACACATGAGAACACACACACAAGGCACAGCTGTCGCGTCTGGCATTGTCAATGTGGCACGTTGATTGTTGTTGTTGTCATTGTTGCTACCTTTTTTGCATAAGTGCCACACACACACAGGGACAGGTGTGTTGTTGGGTTGCTCGCTTTTTTTCTGTCTGTGACAGCAGCAGCACTGGCAACAGGGACAACGGCAACTGTTGTGTTGTTGCTGCTTGATTTTTTGCTGCGACAACAACGACAACAACAACAAATTTTAAGGTTGTTGACGCCAGTAGAGATGTTGTTGTTGTTGTTGTTGTTGCTGCTGCTGCTGTTGATGATGATGATGATGATGCTGATGACAACTGCTGCTGTTGTTGCTGCTGTTTACCTTAATGATAAGGCGCTTGTCAGTCAGTCCGTCAGCCAGCCATAGTGTTGAGGGGGTGCAGGGGGCTGGGTGGCTGGGTGGCTGGGGGCATGTAGCATGGCGGTTGTGGCATGCGGTAGACAGTCGTCAAATGTTGCGGCGCTTGTGGTTGTTTTATGCCATTTGCCACAATGAGGACGACGGCAACAACAGCAGCAACAGCAGCAGCGGCAACTAGCACAACGGCAACATGTGCTCCAGTGTTTTGTCAAAAAACATATTTGCCTTGTCTTCGCTGGCGAAACGTGTGTAGATATATTTGTATCTGTGTGTGTGTATGTATCTGTGTGCGTCTGTTGCAAGCACACAAAAAGCACATTCACCAAATATAATTATTAAACATGTTGCCAATTTTTCGAGCGCTTTTTAATCCTGTTGTCTGCACAATCCCCTACAGGCAGCCACGCCCATTCCCGCCCCTGTCCCAGCCCCACACATACCCCTTCCCCTCTCATATAAAACTCTATTATGCGGTTGTGGCTTATGTTGTGATCGCTTCAAAAATTTTTGAATTGCGTTTGCTTCGTGCAATTGCTGCTGCTGCTTCTTCTTCCTCTTCCTCTTCCTCTTCCTCTTCTTCTTCTTCCTCCATATTTTTGTTGCAAAATTTATGGTTAGGTTTTTTGCCACTTGAATTTTTGGGGGGGATTTTCTATATGTTGCAAGTTGCGTGTGGCAACAGCAAATTAAATTGCTGCTTAGAATCATGTGCAACCGTAACCCAAATCTATGCGCATTATTTTCGCCATGAATAATTGAAATTATGCTCATATATTACAATATATTTTCACTCAGGATCCCCTTAAATCCTGTGGCTCAGCGCGTTTTTAGCTAAAATTTAACGAAAATTTGCAGAACTTTAGCCATATACCCAGTTTCAGCTTAATCATCTCTATAGCTTTTGAGTTCCTTGAGGTTGTATATGATACACACATGCTGATTTCTAATGCAATGCACTTGCTTCTATTTTTTTGGGTGGTCCAGTGGATAGCGCACTGTCCCGCCGAACAAGATGTGCGAGGTTCGAGTCCCCCTCATGCCTTTAGGCATGACCCTCCTAGAAAAACTAGGTTGTTAAAAATGTTCTTCAGTGAAGGAAGCAGAAATAGAGGAAAATAGAGCTTCAGATATTGACCCGAAAGGTTTGTTATGACCTAATAATAATAATAATTATCCCCATTTAATGTAGACACATCTAAGTCTTAAGTTTGTTGAGCTTAAAGCTATAGAGTTCCATAAGTTCAAATTTGATATATCCTAAGTTTGATGAAGTTTGAGCTTAGTAGGATCAACTAGCATATATGCGTGTGTGTGTGTCAATGTGTACGTATTATGGTATTAAGCTCTTCTGACTGTATTGCATATTTGGAATCAGGGTATCTTGTAGTCAAGCTTGCTCGACTAGAGCTTTCTTATTTGTTCTTAAAGATATAGTCCAACTTTAACCTCACACAACTTGGCCAAATCTGGGCCGATCTTGGAATGTTATACCTTTCCAAACTTGTATTGACTAGCACTATCGATTGGCATCAAAAAATTGTAATCTCAGAACATCATCGAAAATGTCAAAAATGTCAAGGGGTGACCTCAGAAAAATGGTCAAAATTGACAAAATTTTAAAATCGAAAATTTTCAAACTATTTTGATTCTATATGTTTTTACGGGCATGGAAAGGTATAAACTTCCAAAATCTGAATCAATTTGACCGAGTTACAGTCATCACAAAAAAAATTGAAAGTACATTTTTTGAGGTATTTTACAACTTTATACTTGAATATCTTGGCCAAATCTTGAACAATACAAGCTTTATAGCCAATACATAATTGTTCACACTTTAACGAGTCAGAAAAGGCACAATATTCCAAAATCCAACTGGATTCAGCTGAGTTTGAGTTATTTAAAATATCATATGAGGTTTTTTTTAAGATATAGTCCAACTTTGAACTCCCATATCTAGGCCGAATCTCAACCGATCTTGGAATGTTATACCTTTCCAAACTTCTATTGACTACCCCTATCGATTGTCATCAAAAAGTTGCAATCTCAGAACATCATCAAAAATGTCAAAAATGTCAAGGGGGGACATCGAAAAATTGTCAAAATGGGCTTGATTTTAAAATCGAAAAATTTCAAACCGTTTCGATTCTCTATGCTTCCACGAGTCCGAAAAGTCATAACATTCAAAAATCCGATGGGATTTCGCCTAGTTACACTCATTTAAATATTCCAAAAAATACCGACTTTTGAGATATTCTCTAACTTTACACTTGTATATCATGGAAAAAATCTAAAACAAATCAAGTTCTTTACTCAATTTTCAATTCTCCACACTCCCACAATTCGGAAAAGGCATACCACTCTGAAATCCGACTTGATTTGGCCGAGCTACAGTCACTTAAAAAAATTTTTAAAAACTTTTCCAATGATATATTCCAACCTAGCACTCCCATATCTTGAACGATTTCAAACGAATACCAACAAAATACTATTGTATTACCAGAAGAACCTGGGACATAACTTGTTATGGTATTGGGGGACTATTCGACACAAGACAAGTACTGATCCAAAGATATATCCAAAGCCAGAAAAAACTTCTGTTCCTCCTACAGTGAATTGATAATACGGCATACAATAGTACTCGTTCTCTTATAGCATCATAACCTACAACATATGTATTTGTTCATCATTTTTTAGTCATATAAAATGTATGTTTTACTAACTTAACTCAGTTCCTCTTTCAAAAAATATTGTTCCTCCAGTAAATGATCTATTACTTCCTCAAGAGCTGTTGTTTCAATTCACAACCATTTCGAGGGCATAATCCTCCTAGAAAAACTAGGAGAAGGAAGAAGAATTTAAGCCATATAGTGACCCGAAAGGGTTGTTATGACTATATATAAGATAATAAGAATATCTTAAATCATTCATTGGCAGTAAGAGCCAGAGACGCAGAAAAAGTTCTGTTCCACCAGTATCTATAATAATGGCTTGGATAAAAATTTAGAAGTTGCTTTGGCTTGTCAGGAAGATGACCGACAATAGCAGTATTTTTCAGTATATATAAAGAAGAAATACCAAGAAAATATGTTGAATACGCTTAAAAGATTTATGACCAATGCATAATCCAGCACTTACTGGAAACTATTTCGATTTTCCGAACAAAAACGAAGGCTCAAGGAAAAGCCAACAACAACAAAAACAACAACAAGTGAAACGGGAGGAAAAAAGGCAACAAAAAGCATTAATTTTAATTTCTACCCAATTCTCTTTGTAACGATGTGAAAATCTCTTAAGTACTCTTGTCATTGACACTCAAACCCGGAGCAAAAAACGACACACACAGGGTATACCCCAGTCAGCTAGGGTGGTGGGTGGTGGTAGGGGTTGGAGGTGGAGGTGGAGGTGGGGATTGTCAAGAGGGGGGGAGGTGGGAGTATATGAATGGCAAGCGTTGGGCTTAACCTTAGTTAAGCTGTTGCCCGTCTGCCCCACCGTTGGCGACGTCTGTTGACGGTCGACTGTGACACAATCTCATCAACAGATCAGAGATTTGCAGCTCGTCCTCCTCCACGTACCCATCCTTATTGTCCTCATTGTCCTCGTCGTCGTCGTCGTCGTCGTCGCGCACTGATGACATCTGTGGTATTTTCAACGTGCGACGTGACCGGCATAACCGGCACAGGCCAGAGGTAGAGCCGCTCATACTGGGTCTATCAGGATGTGCGGGGGGCAGCCGGAGTTGGGGGTAGCAGGGGCTAACGGACTCACCGGCTGACTCGGACTGACATTTGACACGCGCCGTTTTTGGCAGCCGTCAGGAGTGTAGAGCATACGGCAGGACATGCCATGCCCATACCCAAG
Organism: Phorticella flavipennis; assembly: GCA_037040045.1. Taxonomy (NCBI): domain Eukaryota; kingdom Metazoa; phylum Arthropoda; class Insecta; order Diptera; family Drosophilidae; genus Phorticella; species Phorticella flavipennis. The sequence goes on along the minus strand of JBANCY010000458.1, from coordinate 17,601 downwards.
CTTGTTATTTTCTTATATTAGTTTTATTTTTTATTGCAATACCCTGTAATGCAGACATAATATGCTATATCTCCGGATCTAGCAGTAATAGGCTTAAAAAACTTGGTATGAAGATGTGCTATAGGTTTAAGTAGAGATTGTAAGTGCTGTAAGTACTGAAAAATCTATCAAAGTGTACAAATTTGATGATTCGGTGATAAACCCTTTGAAAATAGTTCAATATCTCAGGACCTTTAAAAACTAAAGTTGAAAAAATCGATTTGCAGTAGAACTATAAGTTGTGCACAGCAGAGATTTGTTTCTTCTAAGGTCTATAATGAACTGAAAACATTTATATCTCAGGATCTTATTATCTTTAAGAACTAAAGTTAATATATTTGATGCGCAATGGTCCTATTAGACTAGTTTGTCAGAGCACTCAAAAAATTTTGGAATATCAAATATCTGTCGCCTTAAATCCAGCAAACAAAATATCAATCAAATTACTCTGTATAATATTCCGAGCACATAGAGATATTTCCGGTGAGCTCAAGTTGTGATCAATGGGAACCTCGGGAAGTTCGAGTAGACAGTGAATAATATGGAATTAGAATTATGCTGCAAAATACATTTTTCATTTATGGTATTATTTCAGGATCCTTAAAAGATGGATAAAAGATAAAAAAATTGCTATGGTGATGGTCAGAGAATTTATAAGGGTATAATTTTAGGGGCCTCGGTGGTCCAGTGGATAGCGCACCCTCCTAGAAAAACTAGGCTGTGGCGTAGGATTTGGAATCCACCCACATAAAAATGTTCTTCAGTGAAGGAAGCAGTAATAGAGGAAAATAGAGCTTCAGGTTTTGTTATGGCCAAATAATAATAATTTTGTATATATGTAAAAAACGTGCTGCAAATTACATCTTTAATTATGAAAAAAGAATAGTTTTCAAGTACGCTTATCTCAGGATCTTTCAAAGCTAGTGTAATAAAATTTGATATGTTGTCGCTTAATTAGCTAATAAAGCATATGATGTGCTAAAATATTCAAGATAAGATGATATAAAGCTGGAAAGCTTGGAAAAACGTAAAGCTTATAAGCAACAAAATGTCTAAATAAATATTTAAAGAAATAAAGAGGTATTCAAAATGTAAGTCACATTGCAGGGTATTTACTAGTGCGGCTCTTTCATGCTGCGTGCACTAAGCTGTTTGTTTTTCTAGATTTTTTTGTGATTTTTCCTTTTTTTCCGGGTTCCAACTTAATATGGAGGTCAGCGTTTCCGTTGACTGTTGCTGTTGCAATATTAATTTTTTTCGTTTCAAGCTGTGGCACGTCGCACATATGTTGGGCCCAGACAGCCGGACAGGGGATAGTTAAAAGCGGTAGATGTCATAATTGTAGCGCCCCCTGCAGGATTTTCTAGGCGGATTCCATATTTGATTCGTGGAAATTGGCCCAATTAACGCAAAAGGCAAAAGGCCAAGAATATATGTGGAAGAAAACCAACAACTCAATTTATCACGCACAACTAAAGTGATTTGTTGCCAATGCCAACCGAGAGAACCAACCTGGTACCCAACTCCCCATACCCTCTATAAGGATTCCCTCTCCTTGGGAAGGAGGGACAAGCCAAGTCACAAAGTCGCATGCAAACTAGTAAGGAAGGAGCGCGCCGAAGATATCATACACTTTTCGAAGGAACAGCGCCCAAATTCGGGGAAATATTGGCAAATCCCATTTATGGTTATATGAAGTCCGATCCTTAAGAAATTTGGTGGAGCTGCAGATAATAATGAGTCTTGGCATAATGTGAACTTTCAGTGTAATTGGTTAGAAAACATGGATTATATGGACAAAACCCATTTTTGGTTATAAAAGCATTTCTATGATATAGAAGTCGGATCGTTATGACGTTTGGTGGAGCGATAGATAATAACGAATCTTGGGAGTGTGTGAACTTTCAGTGCATTACGTACATAGGAAATATGGGAAAACCCAACTTTTGGTTATATGGGCATATGATATAGAAATTTGATTCTTATGAAATTCGGTAGATCCGTAGATGATATGGAAACTTGGGAGTATGTAAGCTTTGAGACCTATACGTTAAAAAACATGGGATAAATGGTCAAAGCCGATTTTTCGTTATATAATATAATAATATATAATATATATATATAATATATCATTCGTATGACATAGAAGTCCGATCCTTATAAAGTTTGGTGGAGCGGTAGATACTAACGAATCTTGGGAGTATGTGAACTTTCAGTATGATACGTTGGAAAGCATTGAATATAAGGGCACAGCCGATTTTTGGTAATAAGGCAGCAATATGATATAGTGGTCCGATCCTTATGAAATTTGGTGGAACGATAGATACTAAAGAATCTTGGGAGTATATGGGAAATGTGGGCAAAACGGATTTATGGTTATAATGATATAGTGGTCCGATCCGATCGGTTCTGACTGAACTGTGCTGACGCATAACAAAGGAAGGTTCTGTGCCAAGTTTCATTTGGATAGCATACAGCAGATGGACTGACTGAGAGCTCAATCGATATCTTTTGTCCTCTTGACCATTCTGAATGGAACTTTTGGGGATCTACGACGCTTCCTTCGATGAATTACAAGCTTTGGCACAAAGTGAATATACTATTTTCTTCGAAAAGGGTATAAAAATGAGGAGAAAAACTGAAGCCAAACGCAGGGTAGGAAATTGTTTAATCAATTCATCAGACGTGCAGGTTGCATAGGTGTGTGTGTGTGTATCTATGGGTGAGTGTGTGTGTGAGTGTGTGTATCTATGTGTGTGTGTGTGTGTGTGTGTGTATCTATGTGTGTGTGGCAATAACAGACAGGATATTAACTTACAATTTGAACTCAAACTGCGCGCTGTAAACGTTAAACGACCAAAAATTTGTTTGAATAATTACCGAGACAACACTCGTGGCATATGTGCCAAAGCTAGGTGGCGGGGTCAGGGGTCAATTGTTGGCGTGGTGGCGGCGTGGTAAGGGGTATGTGGTCGGTCGGTGCCTTATACGATTTGAGCCCAGCCGCCCCCCCAATCATTGAGTTTTACAAGCAAACAATTTGTCAAATGCAAATACAAATAACCCTGCTGCTCGGACGCCTTGCCTCATACCCTGTACAAAAAAGTCATTGCGGTCGTCTGTGGCCAAACAAATGTGGGCAGTGGGCGGGAGCAGGGCGTGGCGCTTGCCAATTGAAAAACGATTCGAAATCAATCACAGCCGAAGCCCGGCACTTTTGGGGCATTTGGGGCAACGGCAGCTGGAGTTCCATTAATAATTCTTGTGGCATGTTTTATGGCCGCAACAACAGTGGCAAAAACCCTTGCAACAACCTCCTTCCTCCCCCCTCCAGGGGTATACATACCCCCCCCCCCCCCTGGTTACACATGCAAAACGTGACTCTCGATTGTTGACCGCGTGCCAGGCCAGTTGACCATTTATTGGCATGTTAACCCTGCCTCATGGTCCAGTGGTCCAGTGGTCCAGTGGTCCAGTGGCATGCCACAAAATTTCATAAGCTATAGTCAAATTGTTGCCCCCTGGTCGCGGCGCCACTGCCTGTTGCCACAAGGTCGCCGGCTGTTCATTTGCCTGGGTTATCGCGCGCCGCCAAATTGATGGGCAGTCATCAATTTCACTTGGCGAGTGGCCAATCCAGCAGATCAGCCTGCCCCATCGCCACCCCTACTCATCACAGCCTCCAGCTCCAATGCTCCATGTGACTGGTCCTTGCCGGTTGCCGCCGCGTGCTCCATTTGTCAACGTTTGCAACGCCCCCAACTCCTCCAACTCCCCACTCGAGGCAATTGGCGTCAACCGGATGCGCTGGGTGTGACTTTTGTGCACTCAATTAAACAACAGCTCCCCCTGCCACTGCCTCTGCCTCTGCCCCTACCTCTGACCTCTGACCTCCGCCTGTGCCTCTGCAAGACTTCATTTCTGAGGGCACTGCAAACATATGGTTACATGTTGGTTTAAGGGCGGACTCAGGGATGACCCTGCCTCAATTAAGGGTGTCGAGTGCAGTTCATCAAGTGCAACTGCTGGCAGCAGTTGGGAATTTTAAGCAATGACTCTGACTTTGCCCCATAGAAAAGATGCCCCATTTTGATAGATTTTTTGGAAATATTTCACAAATCTGTAAAAACTCAGCCCCTTTCGCAAAGGTATTATTTAGGGCATCGAAACTTACGTTTATAGCTTTTAGATACATATGTATCTATAGGATTTGAAATCGACGCACGTTAAAAGTAGTTCTTCAGTGAGGGAAGCGGAAAGGCAGGACAATAGTGCTTCAGGCTGTTGTATTCCAAGTTACCAATAAGCTGCAAATGTATCTGTGGGAAACAAATGTATCTGTGCACCTTTAAAATCACCAGCCAGCAAAATAGATATATATCGATGCTACAAAAGTGTCTAAAAGATGCAAAAATCTCAATAAGATACAAACGTATCCAATAGATACTTTTAAGATATGCTGTATAGCACAAAAATATTCACCTGTACAAGCTTCAGATACATTGAAAGACATCAACATATGAAATTTAAGCGAAATTTCCAAATGTATCTTTAAGATACAAATGTATCTACAGGTAGCAAGGGTCTATTGCCAGCTCTGATATGATAATATTTTGTCAGCTTTATGTATGGCAGCAGCTGAGTGGCAGCTGCAACTGCTGTGCCCCATTTTGTGGCACAAATTTATGTTGCAGCATCTTAAGGGGAACCCATTGAGCCTGGCAATTCAATCAAAGATGTGGAAATTGTAAAACTTTAAGTTGAACCTGCTAGTTATGCGATTGATATATGTGTGTGTGTGTGGCACAGAACTGCTTGCCACATGCCCCATGCCACATGACATGCTACATGCCTCATGCCACAACCAGCCAGTTGAAGTTTGAGCTGGTTTTATGCATTTGAAAAGCGGGAAATCGGGGTATATTAGTTTTGTTGAATGAAGATCTTGGAGACTTTTGACTTTAAAATTGGTATATGGGTATAAAAATGTAGCTAGAATTTTTCCAAATGTTTCAGGGAACCCTTAATTTTCTTGGAGAGCAAAAAAGTTCCATAATAGCTACAAATTTTGTGCTAGAGTTATGAAATTTGGTATGTAGTAGCATCTCAAGACTATATAGAAATACTCATTCAAAATTTTCTTCTTTCCAATATTCACTTCAGAAAATTTAATAGTAGTTCATAAATTGAGCAGTTTTTACTATAACAATTTGAATTTCCGCTTGTGTTTTTAAGACTTTATCGTAAAGCTTTACCAAAAATTTCAAAGCAATTGGTGCACTGTGAAGACTGTGTAAACGCAGCCAACAGTTCGGTATTCTACAGGGTATCTGACTATCTATCTATCTATCTATCTATATATTTTTTTTTTGGATCTGGGCGATTGGCGTGGAGCGCATTAACTTGTCAAGCCGCGGAATGCAAACATATTTTGGGCATTTCGCATTTCGCAGGCAGCTAGTAGTGTGTATGGTCTTGTGGCAGGGAATAGGGGGATATATAGTGGGTTCTTTGGAGCTGGCACATAGCATGTACATAATTTTTGTAATACTTTGCGCGATTTGCGCGCGATTATAAAAGCTTTTCGCGGTACGACCCCCATAATTCATATGATGTCGACTGGAAAATGTTTACAACACCCGACGAAGATTGCAAGGCAGACGCCATATGGCAAGGGACGCGGGGCGAGGGGCAAGGGGTGAGGGGTGAGGGGTGAGGGGTGTGGCAGAGTTGAAGGTGTTTCAGCAGGCAGCAGCAGCATCAGGACTCAACTCAAGTCAGTGCCGGGGCCATTATCGTTTTTGGTCCTCCTCGACGACGTCGACGTCGTCTAATGCAGGCAGCGCAGCATTTATATGTCTATTGGCAAGGAGTTTTGGGCGTTGGGGCGTTGAGGAAGGGGGCGTGGCTGCGGCAGTCAAGCGATTTTCGCAAGACAGCAAAATATTCAAATGAAAATTTATGTTTGCATTATGAATTTTTATATAGTGTTGTCTTAACGTAGGCAGTTTTATGTGTCTGTCTTTTGACTCTCTCTCAAGCTCTGTCTGTCTGTCTGTCTGTCAGACTGTCTAAGTGTGTATCTGTGTGTGTGTGTGTGTGTGGCATGCAACCCCACAGTTGTTGCGGCGTGTGGAAAATTATTAAAATGTCGTAGATAATGGCGTTTTGCATTTTGGGCTGCCGACAAAAAGTGAACAAAATTTATGCCTTTATAGCTTACATAATTTTGAAATTATTATTGTTATACTTAGCAGCATCAGTCTCAGCACACCTCCCCAGCCCCCAGCCCGGGCCACGCCTACCAGCTACGCCCCCAGCTCCTTTCATCAGTCCTAAGTGCGTTGGCAGTTGACTCGCATTGATTACCCTAAACACAGCCCCTAGATCACAGCTGCTGCTCCAAAAAACCTAGGCTTTTGCCGGGTGACCAAAATATTTTTTTAGACTTTTTTGCCCCGTAAACTTTGGTTGTGGTCGTAAAAACGGCTTGAAAGTCGGGAGCCACTTTCAAGTTACTTCAAGAGCTGCTGCTGATTTTTCTGGTCGGCTTTTATGGGCACCATCATTGCCGAGCATCCATCAAATGCAGTCGCTTTGGGCCCTCCCCCCGAAAGAAACACTTAGTATCCCAGCTCCTCCGGCGAAACCCATTACCAGCTGCCACTCCACACACTCGCTTAACTCCATAATGCGGCACGTAATGAAGATACAATGTCTGTGCCACACTCTCTCCGGCTGTGTTTGGCATTGGCATTGATTTGTTTTTACTCAATAGATAAATCTTTTAGCCAAAGATGGCCCAAGCAATTTATTTGTAAATGGAATCGATTAAAAAGCAATCGCTGCATGCCTGCCCCTGCCCCTGCCCCTGCCCCAGCCGGCTCATTCTAACCTCAAAAACAAGGCGCCAGACGACACCTTTGTGGCGCCGTTAGTCACGTTGAAACTCTCCAAAGCAATTCGCCAAGTGACAACAGCTAACACAGCACAGCCTTGGCCCAAAACAGCAGGTGGCCTCCGACCAAGTCAAACCCCAAAACCCCTCACTCAAACCCCAACCCAAACAAGCCCCAAGAACCCAACCACGTCTCGTCTTGTCTTCTCATCAGGCCCACCCCGCCGGCTCGCTGGGCTTGTATCGATGATTACATCATCTTGTATTACAAATTTCTTATCGAATATATTTCGTCGATTACCCCCTTGGGTAAAATTTATTTGCTGTCATTGCAGCGCGCGACAGTTAAAGGATTTATACACCGAACCCAGGCACAACCCAAAAACACATTCCCGAAAACACAGCTCAACCGACGACCCACAATCACTGCCAGTGTTGCCAGCGCACTTAAAGTTCCATAAACTATGAACTCACTGGCGAGTCTTATCTTTCGGGCTTGACTGGGCTCTGAAGCTCGGAAACTCTGAAGTTCTGAAGCCCTGAGCTTCTGAGGTTTGAGTTGTTTTGGTTATTGTGTCAGCTGCAGCTGCAGTGATTTTGTTAAGTATCGATAACTAATGACTATCGATAGTTTGCTCTAACATTACTGTCATAGACATCGCGTCAAACAAGAAGTACGGGGAAATTTTAGATGAATCAATGCGTCTGAAAACTTTGTTTAATTTCTTGGGTGAATTGTGAGTTTACATCAAAGTTTTAAATAGCTCCGGTGTTCCTCCGCAATGGAACATTAAGAGAGATCTTAAGTTACCTATGGTAAGTGATGTATTTCAGAATTTCAATAGAAATTACTTGCAATATCTCGCAGGACATCCAAATGTGTTGGCCAGACTTCTTGGGAGAGATGGGAATAACTGAAACGACGCCAACCGTTCGAGCTCAACCCAGACCCTAGACCAAGCTCTATAATCTTGTGCAGACTTCATGAGGCACAAACTGAGGTATCTGGGATTAATTATTATTATATGGCTATAACAATCCTTTCGGGTCAAAACCTGAAGCTCTATTTTCCTTAATTTCTGCTTCCTTCACTGAGGAAAATTTTTCTGTGGGTGGATTTCAAATCCTACGCCACAACCTAGTTTTTCTAGGAGGGTCATGTCTAAAGACATGAGCGGGACTCGAACCTCGCACCTCTTGTTTTGGCGGGACAGTGCGCTATCCACTGGACCACCGAGGCCCCTTAAATCTGGAAGTAACCATGTTTAGGAAATTAAAGGGACCTCTATCTTGGAGACTTTGTAAGCTTCTCTAAGACTATATTCAACTCAATACGAAGGTTTTACGCGGTTCCACTGAAGAGCTTAAGGTCTATATGTGGTCACCCGTTTCTTATCCTAATCAAAGCTAAAATTGGTCTGGTAATCCGGACAATCGCTCTTGAAAGGACTTTAAAGCATCTCACAAATGCAGAACGTTTCCCAAATTTAGGACCCAAAGAAAGGAAATTTGTTTAATTTGAACTCTATCAAAACCACTTTTGCCAGTATTTAACAACTTTTTTTCCGTCCATGTCCCCCGCCGACCCAGTCACAATCCCAGTTTCAGCTCCTGCCTTAATTAAGCACTTCGCCTATTTATTTAGTAGTTGCCCCCGCCCGGCCAGGGCTTAGTTGCTTCATCTAAAGGTAAATAGGTTTTATTAAAAATAAACGCCTTGACTTGCGGCTCCAAAAACCTTAACCGAGTCTTCCTTTTCCTTTTTGGGAAACCCTCAACCCTCTGTCTCTCCTGCGCTATTGCTGTCTCTGCTGCTGTCTTTGGTTTTGGTTTGAGTACGGGTTCCGGTTGCCCGGTTTCCGGTCTCTTCGCTCAGCCGTAACATCTTGTAAACATACTTAGCTGCAGCTCAGGTGTAATAAGTACGCCGCCTTGAAGTGTGCCCCGTGTCCCGTGCCCCGTGCCCCGTGCCGCGTGCCCCTTGCTGTGGCGCGTGCGGCAAGTTTGGGGCAGCGGAAGGTCAGGTGGCTGCGTCTTTTGACGGTTTTTATTTTTGCTAATTTCTTTCATGTTGCCATAGCTCGGAGGTTGCAACAAGACGCACGCGGGGCATGCCACGGCTTGTGTCGTGTATCTCTCACGTTAATTGTAAAGTGGCAATGGCTAACCAGAGGGCGGTTGGGCGACGCGTAGGCGTGGTCGCTTGCCGTGCACTCTCAAGCAGCCACTTGAGGGCGCTGCTGTGGGCGTGCCCGCCGCTCTTTTCCCGACTTTTCCCCCGATTTTTTTTATGTTTTTAATTAACTGTGTACATGGAAAAGTTGTGTTTGCCAGGCAAATGGGCTGCGTCGTCGTCGTCTTTGACTGAAACTGACTCCTGACTTTGGCCAACTGGCCGCCACAGGAGCAGTCCGTAGTCCGTAGTCCGCAGTCCGTAGTCGGCAGTCGGCAGTTGGCAGTTGGCATTGGCTCAGGTGAACCAGGAGCAGTTGGGGCAGCCGGTTTTAACCTCGGAGTCGGCTTTTCGGTTCGGTTTGGTTTGGTTTGGTTTGGCTTTGCATTGCTCAACAGCGCGTGAGTCCAAGTGGCGCTAAATGAACAGAGAGCAGGTAATTAAACCCTTTGCCCAAGCTAATGAACTCCTTTGCCAGCAGCACTCGCCTCGGACTCCTCGGCCTCCATCTGCCGCTCCTGCTCCTGCTCCTGCTCCCTGTCCAACTCCTGTGTGTGTGCAGGTTTGGCTACTACCAAACGGGGCAAGGGGGGTCACAATTTGTTTAGGGATTGTGTGTGTGTGTGTGTGTGTGTGTGCATGTGTGTGTGTTTGGAGCACGCGAACTTTTATCTTTTGACTGCAGCAAAGCAAAGCAAATTGCGCCTGAAAAATATCTCATTTTTAAGACTATTCCAAAGGTAGGGGAAACTGTCTACCGTGTTGCCATTTAAACAGGCGACACTGCCGCTCTTCACAATCATTTATCAAACATTGCTCTGGAATGTGCTAAGATCTCCAATCTAACCAAAATATACTCAACTCCCATTGAACTTCTAATCAGACTTAGTTGGCCAAGAGACTACTTAGGAAGTGACATATTCACGGAGGGAGAAGGGTTTCAAGGTTCACCCTATCGATTTGCAAAAGACAGCAATTATATTCTCACATATATTATCTTAAGTACACTGAATTGCTGTAATATTATATAGTTTATTGTGCTTAACTGACTTAATACTTATTATTATTATTATTATGTGGCCATAACAACCCTTTCGGGTCAAAACCTGAAGCTCTATTTTCGTCTATTTCTGCTTCCTTCACTGAAGAACATTTTTCTGTGGGTGGATTTCAAATCCTACGCCACAACCTAGATTTTCTAGGAGGGTCATGCCTAAAGGCATGAGCGGGACTCGAACTCATCTCTTGTTTGGCGGGATAATGCGCTATCCACTGGACCACCGAGGCCCCTGAAAAGGAATTACTGTGATCTAAAAGGATACACTTTTGTTAAATTCAAGTTTCTTGACTCATTAGATGTTAGCTGTTTGCCACCAAAAAAGCTAACTTTTAGCAGGGAAATCATAAGCTCTAATATCAAAATAATTTCAAGCAATTTAATACTAATTCCTTTAATTTAAGTCCTTTTAAAGTCCATTAAACAAACAAAATGTTAAATTAGTTAAAACTGAAAGTTTGGCCAAAAAGTGTTGCCTACTTTTTGGGGCATCTTAAAGTCGCCGCAGAAAAAAGACGCCGCTTAAAGTGGCAAAGTGCAAAGCTCGCAGGAGTACAAAATCGAGTGAGTTTCTGGAGTTTGGAGATTGGAGATTGGAGTTGGGTGCGCCTCAGAGAAAGTCATTTGTTTTCCAAAAATTAGTTGTGAGCCCGTTTCATATCGGGCAATTGTTGCCGTTGCTGTTGCTGCCTCGCATGCAAAACGTGTCTGGTTGCCTCGAACCCCCACTCCTAACCCAACTCCGACTCCAATCCCAACCCGCTCATATACATGCTCTTCCTGTTGCTGTCTTTTTGGCGCTTCCTGTGACCCAACGGCCACTTGCTGTATTCCATTTTGGGATGCCGGGCGATGTAATGAATGAATCCATGTGTGTATGTGTTGTGTGTGTGGTAGTGTGTGTGTGTGTGTGTGTGTGGTTAGCTACCAGTAGTCCTCCTCCCCTCCTCCCACTCAGCTTGGTCCTGCTCCAACCCCTCCCTGGACGCCCTGTGCCTTGGCTCTCGCATATGAATATGAATTTTATCGAGATTCATGGCAGATGATAATTTTCCCTTGATAACTGTAAACTCGTCTATAGCTCGAAGCGAGGTTGTTACCACATGGGTGAGAGAGAGAGAGAGAGACAGGTTGAGAGTTCTTGTCTGCATTTGGGACACGCCGCATACACAGTACAACTGTGTGAGCGAGACAGCAAGCCTTGGAAGAAAAAGAAAGAGCTAGAGATATATGTAGAGTTTTGGGTGTGGAATTTTTTGAGTCGTTTTTGGATTTTTGGGCAGACAGAGGCGTTGTGGGTAAAAGGGTTCCAAAGGGTCGCGAAGAGCAAACTCTACTAATTAGCGGGTGAAATTTTTATTTGGTTAGGAACGGGCTTTCGGTGGGTTTTAGACAAAGGTTGTATAGATCACAACCTCCTGAATTCCAAAATTTGGAGGATCTTTAAAACAGGACACAAACGTTCTGGAGTTCCTGAAGTTAGGGCCTCGTTGGTGACCTCTGTGGACCAGTGGATACCACACTCTACCGCCAAACAAGAGGTGTGTGTTCGAGTCCCACTCATATCGATAGGCTTGACCCTCCCAGAAGAACTTGGTTGTGGCGTAGGATTGGAAATCCACCTACTTAAAAAAAGTTCTTTTGTGAAATAAGCAGAAATGAAGAAAAATAGTGCTTCAGACTGTGACCCGATCGGGTTGTTATAGCCACGATTTGTTGTTTTGTTTTGATATTTTTGGTTCAAGGCTGTTCTTAAGTAAGAAAAACGTTATGAACAAAGGAATTGCTTGTGGGAATCTCTTCAATTGAGACAAACTTCTGAATTCCAAAATCTGGAGGACCTTTAAAACAGGACATTCTGGAACGTCTGTAGTTGGGTAATACCACAAGTAGAGCCCATGTTTCTACAGAGTAGAAAGAGTTGTGGGAAGAGCTTCAATTGAGACAACCTTCTGCATTGAAGGACCTTTAAAGGAGAACATGACATTCTGGAACTTCTGTAGTTGGGTAAAATTCTGAATTCCAAAAACTGGAGGAGCTTTAAAACGGGATACATACGTGCAGGACCTCCTGTAATTGGGTAACATCACAATGTTTGTAAGGAGGAGAAGGTTTCCTTCAAGCCGACCCCCTTTGGCAGACGCCACTGTCTCGGAAGGGAGGTCAACCCAGCGCCCTGGTCTGCTGGTGCTACTGGCGCTCATTTCATTCATTTGGCCCGTTCATTTCCTTGTGCATTCATTTGGCTTCATAAAATATAAACAGCGTATTAAAATGTATGAATATCCCAAAAACAGTAAAACCCAAAAAGGCTCCCGTTCACCCCGTGCCCCCGTACACCCCGTACACCCCCTGGAGCCCTCTGAAGCCCCCTGAAGCCCCCGCCCAGTGGCCCATAGACTGATGCAAGCAAACCAAGCAACAGCTAATGTTGATAAGTGAAGTTATGACTTTGCCTTTGGCTGCCACAGACCAGCTGAAGGGGGGGGGGGGGGACTGGGTGGACGGGGTTACATAGAGCAGAAGGGGTGCCTGTTGGCGGGGGGGGGGGGGGGGGGGGGGGGTGTTTGTGGTGTACCTTTCTGAAAAGTGTTGGGGACACCCAAACCCTCCCTCTTGGTGTTCCCGACTGTCGTTGATCACAAGTTTTTTCCCCTTTTTG
>JBANCY010000457.1:0-32310 GCA_037040045.1 Phorticella flavipennis | reverse complement strand
TCGACTAAAATTTTAACATGTAAAATGAAAAAATCCCGTATAGGGGCATATTTTAAAAGCTCATAATTCAGCCAAAAATGCACCGATTTTGACTTATTATGCCATTTTGTTAATTATTTCTGATTCCAAGTCGTTCCTCATTTAAATTTTATTCATATCGTGAAATTTTTTTTTTTGATTTCTCGGCATTATTAGGGTTAACACCAGGCATTAAGCATACTATCCATATGCTATATCTTCTAAAAACACTAGAATCAAAGCCCAAAAGTATGTTATACGAATTCAACATTATATTGAAATGTTGGGCAAATGCATACAGAGATAGACCCTTATTTTTAGCCAACTCAACTAAAATAATATCATAAGAGAAAGTTCTTAGTAGTTCCGAGTTCAACGAGACTTTCTATATATTTTGTCATTAAGCAATATCGAAACATAATTTCCCTTAAGAAATTCCCAATTCTCAAATAATTTAAGCTTTTTAGGCTTCTCTTGGAATTGATCAAATTGTGTGTCTTGGAATATCCAGGAAGATAACTAACCTTCGTTAAAAGGCTAACCCTCATTTTCAGCTAATACAGCTTAACTAGAAATCACCCCAGTTTTTGACAATTCCTATAAAAAAAATACTGATATTTGACTTAACTGAGCGACTTTGGGTTATCTTGAGAATGATCTAAATCTAGGTGTGTCTTGGAAAAGCCAAGAACAGAACTCACCTTAGTCAATGGAGAAACCCCTATAATACTGCTAAATATAAATTTGCCAGTATTTGACAATATCGTAAAGTACTTTTCTATAAAAAATACCTTATATTTGTCTAAACTAAGCGTCTTTAGCTTATCTTGAAAAATGACCAAAATTTGTGTGTCTTGGAATATCCGAGAACAGAACTCACCTTAGTCAACAATGGGGATTTGCCCCGGACTTAATCGGAAGTGTATCTCCCACTTGTGATAACATGCCTAGGGAAATCTTATCGTAGGGAATTCTGCACTTCGTATAAAAGTCACTGTGGCACGGCGTTGGGCAAACAGTTGGGAATTTCTGGTTTACGGCCGAAAAATCCGTACGGAAATATGTGGAAGTTGAGCTGGAGCATAATTTTGCTGGTGGGCATGGGGTTGCCTCAGCTTTTGGGCGAGCAAATACAGGGTATACAGCTGAGGTATTTAAACTTGGAGTTCTACAGGCAAATGGAGCACTTGTTGCTGGCGGAGCAGACACCATGTGCACAGGATTTGGCAGTGTTGAAGGTGGCTTTGGGCACCAATACCAAGTGGGCTATGCAGAGTAAGTGAATCTTAAGATTAAGTGGAGATGATTATCAAATTTCTGTTACCCTGCATCGGGTTCTAGTGCTTGATGCTTGGGGTTCGCTGCCTTCGGGCTTGCTGGAGGGCAACACCAGAGCCTTGGGCAACTACGATGAGTGCTTGAGGATTAGCAGTAGCATCTCCGAGGAGCACACGTTGCGGGGTAAATATTGTTTTGCCCAAGTGCCGGTGGCTGAGCTTTTTGAAAGTGCCACGCCCACTGCCAATATGGCCATATGTTTGCCCGCCTCCTGCACGGTCAGCGAAATGGATGAGCTGCTGCGTCAGCTGTTGGAGTATTCCATGGACCTTAACCTTCCGGAGACGCAGGCGCTGGTCCAGGAGCACAGCTGCAAGTTGGCTGGCGGAGAAAACTACGATTGGCTGACCATATTTACTATGTAAGATAAAGTCTCCTCCTCTTAAGTTATATCTAACTGAGATTTGGTCACACTTTCAGCATCTTGTGCTGCGTTTTGGGTTTCGTAGTGCTCCTGGCAACGCTCTGGGACTATTTTCTGTGCAAAGATTCGCGTAAGTTTTGGCGTATTTGGAGCTTATCCGACCTACAGATCATTCCTATTTCAGTTCCATTGCCCACATTATGCCGGATCTTCTCAGCACGCTCCAACTCCCGCCTGCTCTTCCATTTGGAGAGCAGCAAATCCAATCCAAATGTTATCGATTGTCTGCACGGCCTGCGCTGCGTGTCCCTGATTTGGGTGATCTTTGGACACGAGTATATTGTGGCACTCAAATCACCCAATCTGAATCGTCTGGACATGTATGAGGTGAGAGCTAGAAGGGATTGCTTCGCATACTATAGGTAAAACTGGATTTTCTTCCAAACTCTACAGTGGGGCGCCACACCATTTCGCATGTTCATCCAGCAGTGCCTCTATGCGGTGGACACCTTTTTCTTTCTGAGTGGCATGTTGGTGGTCAGCTCACAATTTCGCAGCATGGAAAGGTAAGAGTATTACGGAGCAGAGGGGTATCGAAATGTGTGTCCAAATTTCTAACCACCAATCCATAACTTTTCCTATAATTACAGACAAAACGGCAATCTGAACATACCCAAGCTCTACCTAAATCGCTATCTACGCCTGACCCCAGTTTTGGCCTTCTCCATTCTGATCTATGTGAAACTGTTGCCCCACTTGGGCGATGGTCCACTCTGGGGCAATACCCTGTTCGATGATTACAGCATCTGCGAGAGCAACTGGTACCTGACCCTACTCTACGTGCAGAACTTTTTCTGGAACAAGGTAAGATCTAGCCAACTGTTATCAACTCCAAGCTTAATCCGCATGACTTGCAGTGTATATCCCATTCCTGGTATCTGGCCGTGGACATGCAGCTCTATCTGCTCTCTCCCATCTTTTTGCTGGCGCTCTACAAGTGGGGCCGGCGCGCCGTGGTGGGCATCCTCCTGCTGATGGCAGGACTTACCTCCTATTTGTTTGCCACGATGATTGTGCACAATTACTCGCTGCAGATTCGTGGGGATGCAGTGCGTCGTGGCGAGCCCTACATCTATTTTCCCGTGCATGTGCGCGCCTCCACGTGGCTGGTGGGCGTGCTCTTCGGCTACTTTCTGTACGTGCAACGCGGCAAATCCTACAAGCTGCCAAGCCCTGCCGTCTGGGCGGGTTGGCTGCTCTGCCTGAGTTTTCTATTGGTTTCGGTGCTGGCGCTTTATCCTTATGCAGGACTCCATTCGGCGCCCGTGCCCATTGTGAACGAGGCCTTCTTCCTGAGTCTGACGCGTCTGGCCTGGCCTCTGGCTCTGTGCTGGGTGGTCCTTGCCTGCATCCAGGGCTACGGCGGCTTGGCCAACAGTTTCCTCTCCTCGCCCCTGTGGCAACCACTGTCGAAGCTCTCCTACTGCGCCTACATTTTTCACATGTTCTTCGAAAATCTCAATGCAGCACGCACACGGACTAATACATATTTCTCGGATTATGATGTGGTAAGTTCGGGATTCGGGGGATTTGGGTAGAAGTAGGCTGTTATGGAAGGCGAAGAGGGTCCAGAGACAACAGGTCCTAACTTTAAAGAAATTCAGTTGGCGGAGTCAATATATTTTTGCTTATGAAAAGCCTGACCAAAGCCTCTCTTCGCTTTCCCACTTTGACTCTGAATTCTTTAAAATTTTTGGGCCTTATGCCAAAAAATAGCCTAGGATCGTTTCAAAACAGCCTAATTCTTTATGCTTTTATCCTATTTTCAGATGCTGCGCTTTTGGGGTGACTTTGGCTTTACTGTTCTTTTCTCCTACGTGGTCTATCTTTTAGTTGAGGCGCCCTGTGCTGGTCTACAAGCCTGGTGTTTGGCACCGCGTAAACCTAAGCCAAGACCTGGCACTACAAATAGTAATGCTTAGACTTTTGAGCTATATATAAAACTGCCCATTATAAACATTTAAAATGTCAGTTCTAAAATAAGAAAAAAATCGTCTTTGAATACACATATCACTTAATATATTAAGAAAACGAAACAAAATTTTGGTAAATATTCAGGCTAAATATTGAAGTATAATTTTTCAAAATTTCAGAACTTTAATTGAATTGGTTCTCCAGCATTTTTCATAAATTGGATATTGTGATACTTCTGAACTTCTTTTTATCCTTTCACACTTTCCGAGTTTATTATAACTTCGAATCTTCGGTCATAGATTATTTTCAATTAGAGGACTCGCTTGTCTCTTTAGTATTATAGTTATATAATTGTGTGCTCAAAAACATATGAGTTTTGAAGTAAGTTTCAGGAGCTTAAAGAATCAACTTTATAGGTTTGTATTGCACATCGTGTGATGTACATTACTCTGGCTAATCTCAAGTTCTTTTCTTTTTTGAACCTAATTTGAAATTTTTTGGTAACTTTTTACATAAAAACAAATTACATGATACTTTCAAAGACTTTCTCCAATCATATGTTTCAGTCAAGAACTTTTAATTATATCATATAAACCAATTATTTGTCAAGATGACGACAACTATCATACGGAAGGTTTAAACGAAAACCTGTTTTATAAAGGATATCTCCCGGTATTTAAATACATGTATGTATAATTTCTGTATAATGAAGTTTCTATGTAATGAAGTCATTTTCTGGTCCCGTCAAGATTAATTATAGGGAAGTTCGACTATATAATCATTTTGATTATATAGTATAAACCTCTTGAATATTTTATAATATATTCTCGACTTATTTCCTGTCTTTTTTTTTGTTTGTTTTACACCAACTCTGCGCCACTGTGCGTTGTGCAACAACAATGGCTGCCGTCGTGTGAATTGTCAAGAGAAAGGTAAACGAAGCCCAAAATACGCACACAATTCTCACAGAAGAGCAGCTCGCGTTATTGCTCGCTCGAGAGCTGCAGCTCGACTGACTGATCTGATCCCTGCTCACTAGCAGCTTCGTCAACCAAAAGAGAGTGAGTAGAAAGAGACAAAGAGACAGAGAGAGAGTTCTGAGCTTTTGTGCGTGCGTCTCACACTAAGCCAAAAGAGAGCAGCAAGTTGTGGCTGCTTCTTTACTTCCTTTGTCTGCGCTCTCTTCGCACCTTTGAGCGAATGCCGTTGGGCAGAGGTGAAAGAAGAATGCAAATGCAGCTGCACACACAAAATGGACAACAGAAAACCGGATCGATAAGTTGTCGACTCATTGATACCCTGTAATAATTGACTTTTATACTCTCTTTGAAAATAGCAATTTACTTTGTGCTGATGCGTGTAATGCAAGGAATCGAAATGCCCCGAATTTGTTGGAAATGGATTTCAAGTGATTACCTTTAAGTCTGATACACTTTCAATACATTATATTATCATTCGCTCTACCAAGTTTGAAAAAGATCGGATTACAATAAGACAGTTAATATTTTCCATACAATTGGATGACTCTTAAATAGTTTTTATTGTCTATTATTTCATGAGAATCGGACTACTACTCGAATCCCACTAATGTCGATAGGCATGATCCTCCAAGAAAGACTAGGTTGTGGCGTAGGATTTGAAATCCACCCATGTGAAAAGAAGTTCCTCACTTAAGCAGAAATAAAGACAAATGTGCTTCAGGCTGTGACTCTATAGGGTTGTTATATCTATAATGTATCCCGCAGTACATATGTATTCTAATATGAAACAATTTAAAAGTTTTGACTCACTTTGAAATCTTTTATTTAATTTGCACTTTCTTATAAACATATTTCACGTTTGAATTATTATTATTTTTACATAGATATTTTAACATTAAGGGACTCCTTTTATAGGGTTTTAATTTCGCGTTCCAGAGCTTCAGCCCAACTGATCTAATTCAAAGTAAATAGCTGCTTCCGAAGCGAAGAGAGAACGAGAGAGAGGACGTTCTCAGCTGCTAAGCAGTGCGCCAGATGTCACTGCAAAAAATAAGCTAGATTACAGATGGAAACAAATTCAAAATAAACTTAATCTAATTGGAAAATTCTCATAAAATATGCTGAATTTGATTTAAAACAATGTGCAAAAATAGTTAATTTTTTTATAGGGTCATAAGAACCTTATCAGGTCACAGTCTGAATCACTATTTGGCATATCTTGGATGGAATTCAGATCCAACGCCACAACCTGAATTCTCCTTTCAGAAAACTTTATGTATTCCTATATTCCGAAGGTGTTTAATAAAGTATTAAGCAAATTATCAACTTCATCTGCTCTATTATTGGTGGAATATCTGGAAAATATACAATAGATAATTATGAATTTTTGGATTAGTGGATAGCGCAGTGTTCCGCACTGGCATTCTCCTAGAAAAAATCGGTTGTGGCGTAGGATTTGAAATTCACGCACGTAAAACATAAAATTCTTTAGAGAAGGAAGCAGAAATAAAGGTGAAAAAATGCTTGAGGCTTTTAACCGATAGGGTTGTTTTAGCCATCAACAACTACAATGCAGAATCGATAGATACTTTCTTCGCAATAGTGTTCCACATTTTCTGATTAGAGTCAAGAGCTATACAAGAATTTTGAAAATAACTTAGTTCATTGATAAAGTTTTCCTAACATTATACTTTCTCTTCTCTATAAAATGTTTGGTGATTTGCTTATATAATAGATTATGCAATTTGAAATTCCTTTTTTAAATGTTAAAATAGAAACTTGTATTATAGTTTTTAATCTTTAACACGTGTTTAAATGGTTTTAAATATTTAATTTTTTATATATTTAGGTAAATTTAGCCATTTTTGGCTATTTTTACGGTAAACCAATTTGTTTCATGAACAACGTCTGGCAACACTGAGCTGCGTGTGCGTGTGGCTCTCAGCTGCAGTAGCCGGAGAAAGAGAGTCTGAGAGTGAGTGAGAGAGCAGGAGAGACAGAGATGAGAGCGCGTGCGTGAAAGCACAGCTGCTTTTGCGTCGACGCTCTTCTTCTCGCTTCTTTCAAAAAGTACCGTTAGGCACAACCGAATGGCCGACAAATGTAAATATGTATATATATATATGTACACAAACAAAATGGACAAATTGAACAGCAAGCAAGCCAAACAGGTAGTCGACGTGTTAATACCCTGTAAATATGTTTAGAAATTTGCAAAAACAGCATTGTTTAATATAAATTAAATAAAATTTATTAATATACAATAGATTTATGTAAAAAAAAAAAACACAACTAAATAGATAAATTAATTTTATGTACAAAAATTGTAGCTAATGTCATTTGGTTTGTTGTTGTTGTTGCTTGTAGCTTGTTCAAGCTTCGACTAGATTTTGCTGCGACACGCTCGGGGGCGTGGCAATGACAGCTAAAGAAACATTGGGCGTGGTCGTTGCATTGTTGTCAACGGCGGGCTTATGCTGCCGCCGGCGCAGCAGCTGCAACTCGAGCCGCACCAGCGGCGTCTCCACGCACAGATACATCACGACGGAGACGAGCAAAGTGATGCCAAAGTCCGACCAGAAGCGTAGAAACTATATGAAAGGATAGCAAATGGATGAGCTAGGGTTAGGCACAAGGAAGCAGAGCAAACATACCGCATCATAGTTGGAGAAATGCTGGCTGGTTCGGATGCGTGCCGTGTTCACGGTTTCGACCAGCAGATGCCATATGTATAGGCAGTAGGAGATCTTCGAGAGCGGCTGCCAGCCGGACCAGCTGAGCAGACTGTTGATGGCGCCACCCCAGCCGCTCTGGCAGGCGAAGATGATCCAGCACAGCGCCAGGGGCCAGGCAATGCGACTGCAGCTGAGGTAGAAGGCGCCGGCCAGGGGACCAATCTGCCCCGCATCCGGTTGGGTATACGGATAGACGCACCAGATGACGGTGACCAACATCAGCAGCGCCAGCAGCCAAATTAGGAGGACCAGCCACCAGGCCAGGCGATGCCGACGGCCACGTTCGTTGTGCAGGAAATATCCAAAGAGCAGGCCGATAAGCCAGGGCGTGGCACGGGTGTGTGTGGTATAATAGATCATGCGCATCTCGACGCTATCTTCGCCAAGATTGCTATGGGGAGGGGCAGAGGAATGGAGGTGGTATAAATTAGAGTGTTCCATGTGTCCATTTCTAGGTCCGCCCCACTTACCCATTTCGCTGGAAAACTTGCAGTTCATTGAGCATTATGATGCTAAAGAGGCAACCAAAGAGCAGCAGGATCAAGAGGACAATTGCTGCTGCGGCACGTCGACGCCAGCGCCAAAGTGGCCAAAGCAGCAGAGGCGACAGTATAAACAATTGCATATCCACGGCCAGATACCAGGAGTGACCCAAGCACTGCACACAACCAAAGTTAGAAAGCTGCCAAGGATCAAGGATCACGCCCAGGACTTACCATGCGACCAGCTGCAGCATAATTCTGCACATAGAGCAATGTGGCCCACCAGGTGTCGCTGCACAGCTGATAGGAGCTGGTGAACTGTTGCCACAGTGGACCATTGTCCAGACGCCGGAAGAGCGTCATGAAGAGCAGCACGGCCATGGCCAGGACGGGCGTCAGACGCACAATGCGATGCAGATACATGAGGGGCACATGCAGACGACCCGATTGACTGGAAGTAAAACCGAAACTATGAGACGGGTCTCTCCGGATTTAGGCGTGGGGACACTTACCGTTCGAGTTCGCGTAGCGTGGCCATCACCAGAAGCATACCGCTCAGCAGGAAGAAGGTATCAACGGCTATGGTGCCGCTCTGTAGTAACATGGAATAGGGTGTCTGCGCCCAGGCCACAACCTCGTAGTTGTTCACATTGGGCGACAGCAACATGAACATATTGTCGTGCCCGTAGATGATCCAGATGATGGTCAGACAGCGCATGCCGTGCAGGCAGGGTATCACATAGCTGGAGGTGGCCTTTTCCGTGGTCTGCAGCAGTTGGCGCAGGTTCTGACGCAGAGAGAAGGCATTCAGGAGCTTTAGGGGAACTGCAAAAGAGAGAAAGTTATAGAAAGCTATAGAGGGATTGCTTGCGGGTGTTTCCATGTATTGGGGATTTGGGCGATGGGTAGAAAATTTTATACCAAATTCCTGGCAACAAAAAAATATATCAACATTTTGTTGAAGGATTTAGAATTTGTAATCATCTGGAAACGAGTCAACGAGTTATTAAGAGTAAGGTAGCGAATTGTAGTGAAAGCAAATCATACAGCAGTATTTGAATTGAAAACGATATTGAAAAGTATTTAGACTTATTCAGATATTGCCAAGCTTTTATTGACCTAGAAAGCTTGCTTTAGGATCTAAGAAATAGAAAGCAACTCTTAGAGTTATGGCGAAAAGAGCATTATTTGAATTGAAAACGATATTCAAAATTGCTTCAAGGTCTAATAAATTGAAAACGAGTCTTAGAGTCATGGCGGGAAGAGCAATATTTGCATTAAAAATTATTTTAAAAAATATTTCAGCTTATTGAGATAATGCTATCCATTTAATGAGTCTAAAAAACTTGCTTTAAAATCAAAGAAGTTGAAAACAAATCCTAGAGTTAAGAAGAAAAACAGCGAATTTCCGTCTGACTGCCAAATAAAATTCAGATCGAAACTTTTCAGATCGAAAAATTGAGCTAGCCTGATATTTTACATAAAAAGCGGCACTGGAAACCCATCCAAGTCTTAGAGTTATAACGAAAATATGAATATGAATGAAGATGAGCATTATATATGCATATGCATAAAGTATTATGAGTCATTAAGATCATGCTATGTATTATATGGGCCTAGATAGTTACTTCTATTTTACTTTTTTTTAACAAAGTCTTAGAGTTACTTCGCTTGATTGTTTGTTGAAGAACTCTAAGACTTCATAAATAATTAATGCCAACTTTTGTGATTCAAGCAATTCTTAATTCAAACAAGTCTTAGAGTCATTTAGAGAATGCTGCAATTTGCATTTGTTATGTTTCCCCCTTGGCTTAGACCTTTGATATGCTTGGAACTTTGATATTTTAAGCAGGAAACATTGACAATTTATTGTCACTTCGATTGACTAGAAAATTCCCACCACTTGAGATAAAGCCAATATAAAACTGTTATCAGGGAACCGGTTAGGGGTATCGTTGCTTCCGAGCAATTGTTTTACTCACCTTTGGTATAATCGAGCACGGTTGAAATTAGCACGAGCAGCCCAAGAAGTGTGAGCAAAACGCTGCGGAATGATGCATTCGATTAGTTATTGAATGGACGTAACTCCGCCGGGGCCTTCACTTACATGGCAAACCAGTCCAGGCCCGACAGCGGCTCCTTTTGGTCCACCACACAGTTCAGTTCCTGCAGCATCAGCTGCTCCGGCGCATCCGGATCATCGAAGAGCTCCTGCATATAGGCGTTGAGCCAACGATTCAGCTGGGCAGCGCTACAGGCAGCAGGCATACAGGTCCCGATCTGGATGCTCAGCTTGTCCAGGGCCTGCGGCACGAGGCTCTCGAACTGCACATTGGCCAGGCAATACTTGCCCTGGGTGAGGGCAGCCACGCCCTCCACGTGGACGCTCGGCGTGTTGACGCAGGCATCGAAGTTGCCCATGTCGCTGAAGTGTCCGTAGAGCAGGCCGTGGGGGAACTTGCCCCAGGCATCGAGTACTGAAAGTATAACAGAAAATAGAGATGAGTGATAACGGGATAAGCATTACTTGCCCTATCTGCTGGAACTTTTGGTAGCCCACAATCGTTTTGGACTGACATTTTATAGCTTAGCGAAGGGTTAGCCCCATATATCGGGTAATTATTATGGTAAAACATCCATAATACACTTTCTCTATTGATCTTAAGAGTCATGGGAAGATTTGTTTCAGTGAATTTCCAGATTATTGAAGCATTATGCATAGACTAGTGTGCAGAGAGTTTAGTCCAGATACTACAGATAGGTATAAAATTTGTCTCTTCAAAGATGGTTTCATTGGCTACAATGGAGTTAAGGATGCCACGACCAGATCACCCTATAATACTTCCTATAAAGGTCTTTCAATTATAAAAGGACTATAAATATTATATTTAAAAAGCTATAGATTCCAAATTTTATGTATAGGTTTTTGAATATAATAAGCTGTCGTATTTGTTCCCTACCCGCCTAAAAGTGCAATATAAGGGTATTTTAGTTTGATGTAAGTGTATATTATAAGCAAATTTTGGTATGTAAGATCTATATTTTATGTTCATCGAAAGAAATTAGACTATATTGGTCCCCTTTAAATGGCAAATTGCCCTTCTTTCCTCCAAATCTCCCCACTCTTAGGTAACTCTAACCCAGATGGCTTATTTAAAACTCCAATTGAACTAAAGCCAACAAATTGAGTTTCTATTTTTAGAATTATGTTCTTAACTTATTCTCAAACTTTCATATTGATTCGTTAATAAACACAGATGTTACTCCATAAAGAAAATGTGTGAAATGGATCTGGGCAGGGGTATGGGTGCGCGTGTGCGTGTAATTTCTATTTGTAACAGAAGAGTGCCAATTGGAAATGCTAAAGTAGGGTATTCTATAGTCGAGTACAATCGACTGCTCTAGCTATATGTCTTGGTTTAGATGTTAAGTGGGCGTATCTCGAGTTTTGTTTGAAAATATTAAATAGATCGGCGATTCTCTGGACAGGGAATATAAGGGAAATCACAGTTAAGCGTACAACCTTCATATCTATATATCAAAGAGCTCAAATTATAGACTGACTGTAATAACTTTAGTCTATAGTTTAGTATTGTAATGAACAGTACGACACATATGCTTCAATCTTTCGAAACTTTTTGTGTAAAGATTGAATATCTATAACTATAACCTATATATAATAATAGACATCAAAATTGATTCAAATAGTGATCCAATCGGACCTGCTTGGTGGAGAAAGATTATATGCAAAGGGTGCTAAAAAAATTGCCCAAAGTAAAATTTAATTGAACGCGATTTTTCAGAAACGTGAAAATTGAAGATATATATAATATATATGTTATATATGTTCATAAAAAAAAAATACATATTCTATAAACATACTCCCCTCCAGGTCAGCAAAAGAATCACTTTTCCAACAGTCTTAAAAGACTTATTCTTAAAATTGATTATTACTTTTTCCCAAAAATAGAAAATGCTATTTGCTGTACTTTATCCGAAGTCCGAAAAATGGATTAGTTTTTCCCCAGATCAGTATATGAGTGAAAGCTTATTTTTTTTTTTATTCCTTGTTACTCCTCTTGGGAGCTTAGGGCCTCTACAGCCCTTGTAGAGTGAAAGCTTATACTGGATTAGATCAGTAAATTGATAACTTTAAGTATAGGCTTAAGAAATTTATAAGCTTTTCTACAAGCTCGCAAAGACGTTACTTTTTCTGAACACCCAAAAATGTATTATTTTTCTTCCAAACCCCGAAAAAAGATTACTTTGGACCAACAAATGGATTAGTTTTCCCCAGATCGATAAATGACTGAAAGACGTACACTCTTTATCAGATCAAATGGATTACCTTTACTTGCTAAGAAGATTACTTTTTTTAAGAACAAAAAATGTATTACTTTTTCCCCAGATCAGAATGAAATATATTCTTTAACAAATCAGTAAGTGCATTAACTCCGGCTTAAAAAAATTGATCCCTGCGCAGATTACTTTTTTTTTGAAGACCATAAAATGTATTACTTTTTCCCCATAAGGAAAAAAGATTACATTCCTCCCACATTACTTTTTACCAAAGACCCAAAAATAGTTTCATTTGCCCTCATTACACGAATTGTACTATTTTTAGACCAAAGCTATAAATAGATTAGGTTTTTCTTACTCCAGATTAATTTCTAACCGGCTCCCCCGACTGTACGCCGCCCCATACCATACCTTAGCTTAGCTTATCTGCGCAGAAAGGTACACATAGGAATTGCCTGGGGCTTACCTTTCAGCGCGGGCAACACTCGGGCATCGGCCGCCTTGAGCAGCAGACGCACTTCCGCCACGCACAAGGCGTCCGTATCCGTTTCCGCCGTAATGTTGATGTTGTTGTTGTTGATGTTGTTGTTGCTGTTGTCATTGGCCTGCTGGAGCACCTGGTAGCCGAAGTTGCTCTGCTGCAGCCAATTGAGCAGCTCATCCTTGCCGAAGGATGCCTGCGCCGGGGCGATGCCCAGGCCAAGGCCCAGGCAGAGGCCGAGCCAAAGGCCGAGGAGACCGCCGCCGACTCCGCCGAGCATCGGCCGTCGGCCGTTTGGCGCCGCCGCGAATGGCCGCCTCGTCGTCGTCGTCGTCGTCGTCGAGAGCGTCGCGATGCGCCGTTTTTCTAATGCCATGGCCGTAATGTGGCGTTAGCCGCGCTGCGTTTGTTATTTATACGGCCGTAACGCCATTTACTGATATTTCTAATCGGCGCGCTGCGGCTTTGATAACCGCATTCCCACGTCTCTAAACTTTTTACCGTCTTTTTTTCTTTTCAGTTTTTTTAGACTATTCGTTAACTATGGAGTGCCGGGGAGTGCCGTGGGAGAGCAGAGCAGAGCAGAGCGGTGAGAGCAGCACGGAGCAGCACGGAGCAGCGTGGAGCCGAGCGGTGCGGTGCGGAGAGCAGAGCAGAGCAGGTACTACACGAGTACACCTCAAATTAGTGCATTGACCGATAGATACAAACAGTCAACATCTACTCAAAAGCATCTACATACCGCGCATTTCACAATGATCTGGCTATTATGGCTAGGCTATACTATTCGCAGGGGCGTAGTGCCCCACGGGGCGACACGGGGCACAGGGGCTCGGGAACTCAAGTGGTTCAAGTGGCTATGTGCTAAGATAGTAGATACTGTACGACTTAAGGGGCATAGTAGCTTAGCCCGGAAAGAAATTTGCTTAGTAAGCTTACAAACCTTCTAGCTCAACCTAACCAAATTTCTAGCCTGTAGTAACTCAAGAACCTCTCAGCCGATTTTGATCAAATTTTTTAAGTGCGCTTCAAAAACTCTTTAAAATGATATAATCCAAGTATTGTGGGTACATTTCTATCAAAATTAGAGTTCGTAACTTGATCTCCAAGACAATAATTATACAATTTGGCCTAAATACTTAGAATAATTCAGATATTTTATATATATGAAGTTTTGTAATAATAGATTGAAAAAAAATTTAATTATCTATGTGAATATATCTACTTTCCATCTATAGAATTTGTAGTCATTTTTATAAAATTTGGCAAGTTTGTAAATAAACTTAAAGATTTCCATATAGGAAGTTGGGTAATATCAGCACAAAAGCCCTCTAGAAATACTATATAAAATATAAAATTATAATGTCTTCAAATAAAATCGGAAAACATATATTTAAACATATAAAAAAAATATAAATTTTTAGTATAACAATTCAATTATCTTTAGATAATTTCCAAATTAACCTCAAAATCTGACAATGGATTGGCTTAAATTTGCCCCTTGTACATATTTTTCTATGTTTCATAATATTTATAGGAACTTTAACATACAGTTTTTTATGGAAGTTTGAATGAATTTTTTGAAAAAATTTTTTATAAATGTTCTTGAAAACTTTGATCAAATTTTGTCAAATTTTTGTATATATTAATAGAAACTTTATAATTTTTAATGGAATATTTTTCAGCTTGTATAAATATTCTTAAAAATTTGGCAAATTTTCATATACATTTTTAAAAACTTTATAAATTTCTAGTGAATCTTTTCAGTTTGTATAAAAGTTCTTAAAAATTTTCTCGATTTTTAATATATTTTTATTGAAGTTCTATAGTTTTTTATGGCATTTTTTAAGTTTGCTTATCTAAAATTTCTTTTTAATCTTTTCCAGAGCTACAAAAAGATACATATATATTACTTTATACTGGTTTAAATTTCAAAATATGGTCAATGAAATTTATGAAAAATAAAAATTTCAGTCTCTTTTGATACGAAAACAGTCGATAGTTTTTGTCGATAGTGTCTTAAAATATAGAAGCTTCTAAGCTGACAATACTATTTTAACCTAATACGGAGTGTAAAACTTAATTTCAAATTTTCAATCTAATGTTGCAAATATTATCGATTTATATAATAAATATATCGATAAAGTATCGATAAACCATGTTATTGATTTCTTCCCATTTCTATTAGCTTTCATAGAGTACAAACCTATTACCAAATTATGCCCAAAGAAAAGATAAATAAAACTTAAGAGCTCGTAACCCCGTTTTGGAATACGCCCCTGAGTTTCGATAATGTGATTACATAATTATTAATAATGTTTACTCATTTGATGCACACAAAAAAAAAAAGAAAATCATCGAAAACAAAATATAAAAATTGAGGAAAAAAACCCAAAACCGTGTAGAATAATTAGACCCCTTTGTTGAAACCTGGCTACGACCTTGGCTCAAGTATTTATGACAGTTTCCACGGGCGAGAGCCGATGGGGCGGGAGGCATTTCTCATATGCATACTTACATCATCCGCAGCAAACGTCACACAAAACACCGAGTTGCTTGACCCCGGAACCGTCCGAGCAATTCTACTGCGTTTCATCAAAAATAATTAACATTTTGTTTGGATCGCGGGGGGACCACACACACACACACACACACACACACACACACACACACACACACACACAAGCCAGCGCAATGGGTATTACGCCTTTTGCCATCAAATGTGCAACGCCTGCCTAGGCGAACTCGGGCCCCAATGGGCCTAGCTACATGAAATTTGGTACAGCTGTTGCTGGATACAAACTCTATCTACATATATGGGCGTTAAATGAATTGAGGTAATAAATCTTATAGTTTCTCTAGAAATTAAGTGCTTTAAATTGACATGATATATGGAGAAAAAAATTGCTTTTTTCTCCGTCTCTGTGTCTTTTGATGGAAACTAGTTTATTTTCTTTGTTAATTCTTTTAAGACAACAATAGAGTATACAATATTCCAACTCATCGGGCGATATTACAACTCTTTTCTTTTTCCCTCTTTAAGATATGCCCAAAAAACAGCAAAGTGAAAGCGCCTAGCAACAAATGCCGAAAGTGAAAGTGGCGCAATGCCTCCGATAGGGCGCCCTCAAGGCCCCGCCGCAAACATTGCGTAGCGCAAACTTTTTTCGGGGGTTCATTGAACTTCATATAAACAAATTTTGGACAAGTTTTTTGTTTACCAACCCAACCATCCAGCCAGCATCTGTCAAATGGAAATCGATGGCATCGATCGATCTGATCTGGCTGCCCCTCGCCCCGGGAAAAGGCGTGAACAGCAGCGTAGGAGCAGCGGAACGGGAAGTCGGGGGCTTCGGAGCGTTTCTGGGGGCTTTGGGGGCCTAACAGATGTGGGCACACAGCTGTCGGCTTTGGATATCCAAAATTATTTATCAAACATCATCGTGTGTCAAAAGGGAAACGCACAGAAAAACTGCATTTGAATACCCCGTAAAAATTGTGTGTACTTAAAAAGGTTTATAGGTATGCTATATTACGAATATGATGATCTTTCGCTGATCTCATGTAACCCAGACCTTAGCTAAAAACTTGAATTTTGGTATATAGGCCTATTATTAGCTTACTAAATTGATATCAAAATTTAATTAGTACTACCTTTTTTGGTCAAAATCTATTAAAATAGACTTTAATACGAATAGCATTAAAACTCATTTTCATAACTATGTGAAAGCTAAAGCTTTAATATTACTAAAAAGCTAAAATTAATACATGTTTAGCTCTATTCATGTAAGATTGACAGGCAAAATGCCTTGCCCATCCCAACTATTGCAGCTGATCCCATGGAACTTAGCGCCGCGTCAAGCTAAAAACTTGAAATTTGATATACAGGCTTATATATATTTTAATTTCATAATTCCATATTATACATTTATAAGGACGCTCAATTTTCATACTAATCTATTATAATCTATTTAAAACTTTGCAAAATCTTAAGCTCTAATAATACCAGAGCATTGAAATTTAAGAGTATGACTCTTTTCGTATGGCTCAATTCGTAAATGATCTATAGGAAAATTTGCAAACAAATGCGATCTCAACTATTGTAGTTGATTTCATGTAACTCAGGTACCAAAGTAGCTGGAATCTTTAATCTTGACATATGGGCCTAAATATATATAAGCTTAAGGACTTTATATCAAATTTATATAAAATCTAGTAAATTAGATTTCCATAATTACGAAAGAACTTAAGTGAATACAACCAAGCTAAAATTAGATATATAGCTCTATTCCGATACAATCTTGAAACAGTTTGTTGACATTTTTATACCATCCCAAGGATTGTGGCGTAGGATATGAAATCCACCCACACAAAAATGTTTTTCAGTGAAGGAAGCAGAAAAAGAGGAAAATAGAGCTTCAGGTTTTGACCCGAAAGGGTTGTTATGGCCATATAATAATAATAATTATTATTATATAATTGTTAAAATAGTGTTAGGCTCCAAAAATTTGATAGATAATACCATGCATAAAATGCAAATATGAAGCTATTTTGAAATTAGTTGTAGAAGTTCGGACTAATAAATATAGATGTAAATAGATTTTCTTAACAAGATCTTTTTCAAATCTATAAAAAACCGAGAAGTAAATAATTTTACAATTAGCGTAGTTAAAGTGATAATTTATGAGAGAATATTGTACTTTTTCTTATAAAACATCCCGAAAAATTATAAAGAAATGTTCCAGGACAAACTGTTTTGAACCCTGAACGTTAATGAAAGGAAATCCACTTGGTAAAGTTCAATAATATTGGCGAGTTACCAAAATACAGGAATATATATGTCTATATCTATATTTTCAAGGACTCGTGAACTACAATTATGATAGAAACGACTAATCTTGTATTTAAACACCGAAGTTGAAATGGTGTTTAGGCAGTTTTACCTAAGAAAATTGAAGCTAAGACAGAGGATTAAGCTGATCAACCCAATAACCTTCTCTATTTAAGGTAAAATTTTTTTTAAATCAATAATGGCCTAATGAATTTCGTAGAAAAAAAGATGGGGGCGACATATTGGAGTTCTACAATCTGATATAAATGCTGAAAAACAATTAAATTTATACAAAATGATCTGGCTTTATTTACAGTGTTACGAGGGAAAAGATGAAATCAGCAAGGAAATCGGGCTTTTTATTTTTTTAAATATATTTTTTCAGATTTTTGGGTTTTTATTTTATTTAATCTCGTTTTTTTGGTTTTTCTGTTTGAAAAGTCGGAATCTATAATACTTTGACTTTGGTGTTCCAGAAAATTGTCTTCGATTTGAACTGTAATTCTATTATGGCAAAATACGAGCAATCCCTAGTTAACTTTTCTTTCCTAAATCTAGCTTTTAAATCTAGCTTTTTCACGACAGATAAAAATATTTTATCAGAAGCAGTGGTAAATCTGGTTTTTAAATTTTCGGCTTTTTTCATGAATAATTAAGGGTTATTAAGGACTGAAAATATAGTATTTATATTAAGATATACAAGAACCAGAAAGCAGAATTTTGATATCAACCTCTAAAACACTGAGAAGCACTATAGATTCAAATACAACTAATAGTTACCAAATTTGGCATGTATATTTTTTTACTATATTCCTAGATTTCTTCATAGCTTATATATGGTAGTAATTTCTGTAGCCATATTCTGAAATTGGGTAAACATATGTAAAACTATGCACTTGAAATATCCTGTAAATTTGAGAAAAATCGACTAATAAACCCAACTGTTGTACAATGAATTGATATATTAATTGTCTATGATCTGAGAGATCTGAGAGAGGGGGCAGGAGTGATAGGGGGACGAGAGCTTGCAGTTTGCACATATGTATATAATATATGACAATAGAGTCTATATGATATATGTGTCGAACGAGCACTTTCAATTAGAACAATTTGCATAGTTTCAATAGAATATTTTCATTACACAACTATGATATTTAACTGTTTTTTTAGTCCAAATTTGGTATATATGGTATATATATATTTTTGATATTGGATTTGAATTTTTACTATGTCAAACCGAGCGGGCACTTAGTGTTGTTGTTGTTGTTGGGGCCCCGGGCCCGACGCTGTAAGCAGCCGTTTCGTCATATCAGAAACAAGTTTTTCGTAAACGAGAGCAATAACCGATAATGACAGTCGACTCCTAAGCGCAAATACACCTGAAGTATTCATTCGCAAAAAAAAAAAAAAAAAAAATAGGAAAAAATAGAAAAAAATTAGAAAAAAAAACCGCGATACGAAATCAAAAAATCACGTCAAATATTATTATCGTACAACGCGTTCGGAGCACTTTTTTCGGGGGGAAAATTGCCACTTTACGTGTTTAACGATCGTTTCGATCACTCCGATCGGCCTTGACAGCAATTGTTGTTGCCGTTGTCGGCCATAAAAACTTTCAAAGTTTTTGCAAAAAGCTCTCACAGAAGCTCGTAGAGTTGAGCTTCCGAGCTTTCCACAAAAGCTCAGCGCGTTCATTCAACTTTACCCAAGAATATTTGTTTATGAATGATCTATAAAATATGCAATTCCAAATGATTGAAAGCTACTCCCCGCGAGGGTTGCAACAAAAGTTCACCGCCTTTGTGATTAGCTAATTCTTTCAGTCCAATCCATGGCATAAGATTATCAAATCGTGTGTTGGAACAACCCGACCGAAAGTGGAACAAACTGTGGAAAGTGCGCGCCTCTTTCACAACTCTGATTGATATTGCAGCTGCTTATTTATCAGTTATCGGCGGGCCCTCGATTAAGACATTCTACGGGCATAGCCCGGCACGTGTGACCCACTTAACGCAAGCATAAATTTCTACACATAGATCATGATCCAATTCCCAATGGGGCATATCTTCGTCGAGCTCGTTGCGTGCCCAAAGAATTAATGCGATAGAGAATTTAGGGGAGCTCAACGAAACGGGATACTCTTTCCGATATTACCCTCATTTGTTACAAAAATATTCGATCATTTATATGGAGTTGAAACGGTTAAATAGTGGTTATGAGTCAGTTATGAAACGGTTAAACATTGGATATGTAACGGTTAAATAGCGGTTTTTGAAACGGCTGTGAAACGGGTACGAAACGGTTAAATAGTGGTTGTGAAACGGTTATGAAACGGTTAAATAGTGGGTCTGAAACGGGTTTGAAGCAGTTATCTTTCTTTAAAAACTTCTAATAAATAATTACAGAATGCAGATAAAAATGAATTATTTCGGAAATGACGATTTTCGTGAAGCGGTTATGAAACGGTTATGTCGATGCTCTTTTCGAGATTCCCATGAATTGAGGATTTTCTAATCACACAAATAATTAATAATTCGGACACTTAATGAGAATGCATTAATCGAATTTGGGAAAATTTTGGAACGAGTTATTCTGGAGCTCGTATTATGTCTGAGAATCATTTTGTTCAATTTTAAATAATAGATGTACCCGATTTTTTCTGAATCCTTCCAATTTAACAAGGTCTTCCAATAAAAAATCACTCAAAATTTATCCAATTTGTACTATAATAATGTAATCTTGTCGACTTCATCCAATTTTTAAATTTCACATACTCACTTTGAAGAGTTTTCTTGGGGTTTTCCAGACGAAATAATTTAAAAAAATTTTGTCAAAACTCAGGTAAAGCTTATTTGATTTTAATAAGGTATGCATATATGATCTCGTATCAAAATGAAAATCAAAATTTTATAAATTTGACTAATGTAATATAATATATCTCTTTCAGAATGGAGGAAATGCGAGATTTTAGATAATGAACCTCTTTAAGTACACTCAATGTTATACAATTTCCATGGGAAACACCTTTTGAAGCTCGTTGTGTGATCAAAACTATTTAGCATCAACATTTTAACAAAATGTTAGCTATTTTTCGAATCCGAGAACTTTGCAAGTTCTGAAATTTGTTAGATAAATAACTTTTCGGTCAAATCTGAAATTTGCTAGATAAATAACTTCTCCCTCCTTGTGGAGGGAGGGTCTATTAAGACTCTAATTCCCATAGCTCAGGCCAATCGGATCCAATATTAATAAGGTATACTTATTGGAAGTATCAAAGTATACTTATTGGAAGAAATCAAAATAGATTTTTCTCGTAACCCATTAAATAAGGGTTAATAATGCCTACACTTTCCACTCCGCCACATTTTCATCTATATTGAATGAATCATGGCAACTGCCCGGCTCTCAACGGCCCCGCTATCTGTCTGAACATGCATATTATATAGCCTGATTAAGGGGTGGAGTGGTTTATAGTAGTAAATCAGTCTGCTAAGGCAACGTCA
The DNA here is from genome assembly GCA_037040045.1 of Phorticella flavipennis. NCBI lineage: Eukaryota > Metazoa > Arthropoda > Insecta > Diptera > Drosophilidae > Phorticella > Phorticella flavipennis. The sequence goes on along the minus strand of JBANCY010000457.1, from coordinate 11,305 downwards.
TACCGCAAGACGCGTGCTTCAATAATATTTCTTTTCGATTTTCTTTTTTTTTGGACTCGTGGACTTTAAAGAACTGCTGAACGTAGACTGAGCGCTATCAGAGACCAATAAATCCAATAAAAAATCGTATTCCCAGTATGTCAGCTACCTGGTATGAGGCGGAAAACTGAACTTCTCAGGGCTATTTATGGGGTCGGTCGGTGCTTCTGGGTTTTTGTAATGTCATCATAGAATTAACAGAATTGTTATCGATTCCATGAAGATTTACGTGGAATTGTTTTGATAGATGGTTTTTCTAACATTCGGGTGTCATCCATGGCATACAAGTCTTTTAAGATATAGCAAGTGTTGGTTAAATGATTGATTTTAGAGGCTGCATCAAGAATGTTCAAGTATTCGACAGATTTTTGAGATTGTTAAACGGTTAATTTGATTTAAAAAGCTATACTTTCTTAGAAATAGAAGAATGTGTCAGAATCATCATCAATAGGTGAGCTTAGTTAAAAATCTTTAAAAATATGCCAAAATTTGGATAGACTATGGGTTCTAAAGAGCTCTAAACGAACTTTAAATATGATGTCAATAGAAGATATTATTATATTTGTTCACAATTCGGAAAAAGATATAGTACCACAGAAGTTCCATGTTGTAGTAGGAGAAGATGATAGGAGAAGATATATTTTCTTACCAAAAACCATTATTTTTGATATTGATACATTTTTAAGAGTCTTAAGCGGATAACATGACTGGCAATGACTCTGATTTCCCAGAGATCAAAGAGCTAAAGAATCAAAAGTAAATGTAAATAGAAAATAGTATTATTGTTCACATTCCCCATACTCCCAATTATATAAAATTGTTAATCTCTAACCAAAAGCTTTCCAAAAAGCTTTCCCACAATAAACTTCAATTGCAACAAGCTTAAAAAAATAACTCAGATCTCCATGAAGATTATATCTCTATACTATATATCTATTTGAATTCCCTAAGCTTAAAGCATCAACATTTTGAGCAAATCCCAAGCGGACGGAATCATCTGACTCACAACTGTTCGTCCGATTAGGCCCCGGGTGACTCAATCGGCTCTCTTGATAAGTTCAGATAATTCAGTTGTTTATTATTTCGCCTGCTGCCAGACCAGACGAACCTGATCGGCGGCAATAGCTCGAGTCTCGTTGCCCGACTGTCCGACTGTCCGACTGTCCCGCTGCCCGATTGATATAATAAATAATTATTTTTATACCCTGCTAACAACGAAGTGACTCAAACGGGTATCATAAACATGGAAATGCAACTGTCATCATTATGTTCAATCAATTCGTATCAAATTATTCGGTTATTCATTTATTAATTCGCAAAATAGATTTGTTTATATAGATTTATGAGAAGGGATTCGGAAATTTTCGAGATATGCAAAGACAAATGATAGGAAATTGAGGAATCAGAATCAGCAACAAACCTTTGGGAAACGATTTTGAAACGGGCACAAACTGGTTATAAAACGGTTATTATTGATTGAAACTGCTCATGAAAGGCTTATATCGTGGCATCAATCTAACAATATTATTATAGCTCAAATTGAAACAAAATTCAAACAAAACGTTATGAAACGGTTAAGAGATAAACGCTTTTGAATCGGTTTTGTTAAAACTCTGTTCGAAAATGTTTTAATCTTCAGTAGTTATTTGATATTTAACTACGTTACAAAAAAACACAGTGCTTATATAATTGAACAGTTTCGAAAATGGTGATAAAATGTTTGCAAAGCGGTTATGAAACGGTTGTGTCGACAATTCTTATCTAAAACGCAAGCGCTATGGGAATAAAATAAAAAAAAATGGGAATGAATGGATTATAAAACAGTTGTGAAAAGATAATGGTTTTGAAACTTTAATGGACTGGTATTAAACGGTTGTGAAACGGTTATGTTGTAATTATTTGAATATCAACATAGAAGCAGTAAAAAAAATAAGCTAAGTCAAATCGTAGATTTAAAAATATATCTAAAATTAAAGCGAAATTGGAAAGGATATCAAGTGAACAGTCGAATGAATCGGTTATGAATCGATAATAAAACGATTATAAAACGGTTAAGACGGATTTGGTCGTTTGCGTAGCGGTATGTATCGGTTATGTATCGATTATGAAACGGTTATGACAAAATGCTATTCCTTACATGTGCTTACATAACAAATGTGCACTGCTTTGAAGAGAAACGGTTACCCTATTGGAACTGTTTTGAAATGGCATATGAAACGATTCCGTTATGCAAAGCTATGCAGAAACGGTTATAAAACGGTTAAAAAAGCAAAAGTTCTTTAAAGCGAACCAAGAACGATAAGCTTATGGACTTTGAATGACAGCTTTAAGTGAACGTTGAGAAAAGTGCCTTGTCCATGAAACGGGTTTATAATATAATAATAAAAACAGATAGAGATCTTTAGCAATTGTAAAGCAATTTCGATAACAATCGAGATATTGAGAGATTAAAAAAAGAAGCATAAAAGCCTTACATAACAGACAAAAGATAAGAAATCTGGTTAGGACATGGCTACGAAACGGTAACGAATCGGTTATACTAAGGACAATAATCCACACTTCACGAACAACCAAAAACTTATTAACTCTCAAAGAAGGTAAAAATAGCAATATTTCACCATTCTTCCAGGCTTTGCACGATTCTACGAAATATTCGATTACCGATTAACCGGTATATACTTGAGAAACTTCAGATAGTTGTTGACGCCGAACTTGTACCCCGATTCTAATCAATCGCTTGAGGTGTTTATGCATTAGCCTTGGTAAACACATTTAATTCCGAATAATCAAATAAAAATTTGTGGGTTTTTTTTCGGTTTCCGATAAACGTTAAGATCTTGATATTCCTTTTGCTCTTATTACCGTTACAATTCCTGACAATCGTCAGCGCATAATTCGACGATAACCGAACGTCTCAGCTAGCCGACGCCGGCGCAGATAATGATTTTCGGACTAAATAATAGCGCTTGAGATAAGACTGTAATATAGGGTTTTTGCCATTCGGATTCGTTCCGGGTCTCTATAAAAACTGTGCAAATGCCCAACAATGAAATCACAAGTCGAACAATTATCAATCGTAATGGTCAAGACCATCGTAACGCTGCTCTGCGGCCTGGCCTTAGTCAAGGCTATGGATCCGACCCGCGCACTATCCCAGATACCAATGGGCGACACACTCGAACCGCAACATTATAAAGAGCTCAGAAAGCTGCAGTCACTGGGCCTGGACTTCTCAAAGTTCTACCAAAACATAAGTCTAAACGATCTAAATATTCCGAGCACGCGAGTTCCCAACGCGCAGGATCTGCAATGCCTAACCGATATGGGTCTTTTCTTGAACGGAATTACCTCCGGTGCCATGTGGTCCCTAAAAAGTAAGTAAATTTTTGGATGGGTTCAACTCGATCCAACATAAAGTGTTTTAATGGCAAATATCTATGAAGGATTTATGTGGCTTATAAGCGGAATCCGGTGAATTACAGTGAAAAAAATAATATTTTTTGAATTCGGTGATATAAAACTAATATAAAATATTAACCGATTTGTCTGAAATTTGATATATTGTCACAAATCAAAGTTTAACAAGTATTGAGTGAGTTTGGCATTTGTGTTTGCAAAAACAAAGCAATTTTTCTCATAAAACTCAAGTGTAACCTCAAGGAACTCAGCATATAATGCTGCGATTTTGTTGTGTAAATGTAAGCTGAAATGTATGCTAAAAAACTAGCAGGTATACCAAATTTCATAGAGATAGCTTCATTAACTACTGAGTTCCGCTAGACAGTTTTTCCATGGATTGTTTGCCAATTTCCTAACTGAGCTAAAATTGTTTATAAGTTAATTTAACATAAATTTCCTTAAATTTTTCAGTGATTGATTCCTGGGGTTCCATACCATCTGGCATGCTAACCCTAAATCTGGTTGATATGGGTAACTTTGGTGAATGCTTGAAGATCAGTCATGATGTCACCAGCAGTCACACACTCAAAGGAAAATACTGTTTCGCCAAGCTGCCCCTGGGCGAACTGCTCGGCGTTAAATCCCTCAATCTCAGTGTCAATATTGCGGTCTGTTTTCCCGCCTCCTGCCAGGCCGCCCACATGGATACCTTTCTCATCAAGCTGATTGAGAATCTGCTCAATCAGCAATACACGGGAGAATTGGTCAATGAGAGTACCTGCCGCATCGACGAAAAGAAACCGCTCGATGGTTTAACCATCTTCACCATGTAAGTCCCCTATTAATGGAATCGGTTATCGGATTGACTAGGAAATTTTGTGGGTCTTGGGAAAGTTCTTTAAATAGTTGACTTAGTTGTACTTTGTACAGTTTTTTTTCTGAAGTGCTGAGTAATCCTTGTCTGAAGACGGGCACTTCACTTATTTCAAGTAATCTGAATCATAATTTCGACTAATAATCTCTGCTTCTATTAAATCGATTTCCTATAATGCTTTGGGTTCAATATGCCAAGTTGGTCATTTTTTGCAACTGTTTTCGATTAATCATCCAAAAGTTGTTCAAAAATCTAAAGGCAATCGAGCACATGCTACAACTTATAAGATATACCCTGTAAAAAATGAGTAGGCTATGCTGATTATATGCTGAATAATATAACAGACATAAAAATTATATAATTTCTTGAATAATTAGGGATATATATTAGATTTTGACAAGTCTGTGTTTAAGCCCTTGAATCTCAGGATCTTCTTGCACAATTACTACCAAATTTGGTATATTTAATCATGTATACCTAACGTATAATAAATTCGCTTGATTTCAATTCATAGTACAGGGTATTAGCTAGTCAACCCCCATAAACAAACATACCCAATCTTGTTTTTAATAAATTATAGTTTTGATAAGATTTGATTTCATTTTATAGTGATTTACTTTGATTTGATATGTAAGATCTCAAGTTTGTTTACAGGGTATGTACAGTTGGAATTCGGTGTGTAAATAAGTTCTGAAGGGCTTCTGTGAAAATCTGAAGTGTAATTAAGAAAATGTTGGACAAAGTATTGTTGTTAACGGCAAATTTTTCCCAAACTGGAGGGTCACACGCTTATAAAACCTAGCAATAACTGCGCTATGGTGGTTTCCATAAGAGATTACACTCTGATAAAATGACAACTTCTAATCAGCTTTTGGGGGCAAAAACTCAACAAATTCGTAGATGATCTATTTCATATTTCGAACAAGTTTCGTAAACTCTTAAAACTTATTTATATACACTATGTATACTATAATTTTCTGACTCTTTCCGATTTCTAACTTCAAACTTGTCATGCTCAACTGGGACGAGGGTATCTTGCAGTCGAACTGCTTCGAAAACTTTTAAATCCTTAAAACGCTCTCTCTATATGCAGTCCTATTAGAACTAACCTCAACTATTTCTTTCAGCGCTCTCCTGAGCATATTTGCCGGATTAGCTCTATTGGCCACATTATACGATTATTTCCTATGTCAGGATCAAAGTGAGTACCGATAAACCTGTCAGCATTAACAATGTTATAATCCTCCTTTCCCCTTACAGCTCAATTGCCAAAGCTCATCAAAATCTTTTCCATACGCGCCACATCACGTGCGCTCTTCCACATTACGGAAAATAAATCGAATCCGAATGTTATCGATTGTCTGCACGGTCTGCGTTGCATGTCCCTCGTTTGGGTAGTCTTTGGACATGAATATCTGGCCGCCTTATCATTGCCCAATCTGAACAAGGGCAGCATTTACTATGTAAGTTGGGCACAATATCGCTTGATAAGCAATTATCGATAACTATCGATTACTTTCAGTGGCTGGAGAAACCTTTTACCAATTTCATAGTGCATGCGCTGTTCTCGGTGGATACCTTCTTCTTTCTGAGCGGCATGTTGGTCGTAATGGTGGGTCTGCGCGCCATGGAACGGTAAGTGTAGAGATTTCGATATATATCGATATATTTATGTATAAATTTTTGACCTTTGTAGCGCCCAGGGCAAATTGAATGTGCCTCTGATGTATTTGCATCGTTATCTGCGTTTGACCCCCTTGTTGGCTGTGGCTATTTTGGTCTACATGAAGCTATTGCCCCATATGGTTAGTGGACCACTCGATGATAAGGGCTTTGATAGTTATGAGAAATGCGAACGCACCTGGTTCTGGACCCTGCTCTATGTGCAAAATTATGCCACAACAGATATAGTAAGTCCCTAAACTGTAGTCACGGGAACTAGACTCTATAATTTTCCTTCTTTTCTGTTTTTGTAGTGCCTCGCTCATAGCTGGTATCTGGGCGTGGACACCCAGCTCTATTTCCTATCGCCCCTCGTGCTCTATGGACTCTACAAATGGGGCAAGAAGGCGGCTTATGCCATAGGCGTGGTCACAGTGCTGTTGCTCGTATGGCTATTTACACTTATGATGGTCAAAGGTTACTCCATGAATGTCAAGTAAGTTATATATAATATGTATATCTCGATATATCTATTTCTAGACATATATAGATTTAGTAGCGTCAAAGAGTCGAAAACAGCTGTATTTTCTTGGAATACCACAAGTCAGTGACAGCAAAATTTTAAGATTTTCACAGAAGAAATTTGTTAGGAAATTAACAAACAATCCATAGTTACAACTATCTAACTGAACTGAGCTTCGAATGAAGCTATCTCCATGAAATTTGGTATATCTGCTAGTTTTTAGCAGTAGATCATATATATATACACAAATCAAATATGTTAGAAGACTGTATCATAGAACTTTCTTATGAAGCATATATTTAAAATGACGTTTTTTGTGGCAAACTTTTTTGTTGTTGAGGCTATCTTAAAAATTTTCTAAAATCCAAACTTATTTCAATACTTTCAACACTGCCTACTATATCACATAGTAAGTTGCAGACGAAAATCAACATTATCTAAGGAAAACTTTATGATTTCTCGAAGTATAATAGTAGTAAATTCTATGAGTAATGATTTATAAGGTTACACAACAAATTTGAATAAAATCGCAGCATTATATGCTGAGTTCCATGAGGTGACTCTTAGGTTTTATAAGGAAAATGGCCTTGTTTTTGCAGACACAATAGCCAAACTCACTCAATCCGTGCTAGAGGTTGAGTTGTGGCTATATACTAAATTTCAGCCAAATCGGCTAACTTTTTTAAATAACTTTTATAGAAAGAGAGTGAACAAATCGATCCAAGGATATACATGATGTATTTTTAAGAATCTTAAAACTTTTCACTTACCGCCTTCGGCTTTATCCTTCTTTTTACATATCTAATCCTTACTTTCCCACTTCCGTTTCTCTTTTAGAAATATCACCCGAGCCAACACTTCCATCTATTTCTACACCCATCTGCATGCCACGCCCTGGCTGGTGGGCGCTATATTTGGCTATTTTTTGCATCGCAGCCGCGGCAAATCCTTCCAGCTGAACCGTCTGCAGGTCTGGTCCGGCTGGCTGCTCTGCCTGGGCACCATCTTCGGCTGCATCTTCTCCCTGCAGCCCTACAGCAGCTGGTCCGGCCCGGAGCTGACGGTGCTGAGCGACTCCCTCTACTACAGTCTCACGCGTCTGGCCTGGCCCATTGGACTCTGTTGGGTGATCTTTGCCTGCATGCAGGGTTACGGCGGTATGGCCAACGGCTTCCTCTCCGCTCCCATCTGGCAGCCTCTCTCGAAGCTCTCCTATGCCGCCTACGTGTGGCACATCTTCATACAGGAAATAAACGTGCGACGATCCCAGACTCACACTTATTTCTCCGACTACGAAATTGTAAGTACACTGAGAGAAATATATAAATAGTTTATAGAATTTCTATATCTTAAACTTCTTAACAAAATTTCAGATGCTAAAATTCTGGTCCGACTTTGGCTTTACAATGCTTACCGCCTACTTTATGTATGTAATTATCGAGTCCCCACTGGGCGGTCTGGAGAGCCTCCTGCTGCCGAATCGTCGTCCCACTCCCAGGCCGGAAAGTGCTCCAAGAACAGAAGAACAGGCTCCGCCGCTGGACAAAAAGCAAGTCCCCCCAGAGTTGTTGGAAACGGAGAGCGCTACGACCAGCGCTAGCACAATAAGCGCTTGAAATTCTGAAAATTCAATTTTTTTAAACAATTTTTTTTTTTATAATTAATTTATTTATCCTAAATACGCTTAGATTTTAGAAGATTATTATAGATAAATATGCAAATGTGATGTGCCCAGGTAGCATGGGGCTTCTGGGAAATACTACTGAATAAACTATAAATGTATATTATATATATTTCCTTGACCAATTGCTAAAAAATTTGGTGGATCAATAGATAAGGTGGAAATCATATTATGTATAAGGTATCAAGTAAATATCTTAAAAAACATGAAAAATATAGCCAAGAACAGATTTAGAAAGGTGTTATATATAGATAGATATAAAGACACAGACGGAGATATCAACAATCAGACTGAGAGACAGATATACGGGTCTTTTCGAATTCTATTTTATTTCCCGACTATCATGAATGTAACCTTTGAGAGCTTCTTACACTTTCTTCTCTACAATACTAATTTCAGGAGAAAATCAAAAATTTTCTCTTAAAAACGGGTATAAAAATAGTTTCACCGGGAAACGTTTAACACTCAATTACCAATTACCAATGCCCATTTACCCAATACAAACCACAACTGAATCAATACCCCAAAACTATTCAGAGTTCTTCCCCTTTTTGAATTTTCAATGACGAGCTAGTTTTATATTCTCGGAAGCAATTTTTCCAATGTATTACCCATTTGAACAACACTATAAACGGCTTTATTATGCCATAATAGCCATAAACTGGCCACGATTAATCATAGTATTGACATAGGCTCTGTGGCTCCCCCACTCAACGCGACTTTATCGCACTCAATCGTAATCGCAATTAGGCTTCTCCTAAGAACCATAAGACAGACGATTCGATAAAGTTGGCAACGGACACTCAATTGGCCTCCGCTTATCGGTATTTTTATTTTACCAATTCAATCAAATTGGATGAATGATGATTTGTTAAATTGGCGTGTTATTGCCTAGTCCATTTTTAACGTATTACAAGTTATACGAGTCGAAACAGTAGTCATCATTGATGATTTCTGCTCTGTAACTCAGACTGACTATCGATCAATCATTCAATGAAACGGAGAGACAGCGTGTTAATTTATATAATTAAGCAAAACTTCAGTCTGGGAAACAAGCAATTCAACTGCTAATCAATCACTTATGTTATCAGTCTGGTAGTCAATCAAGGAATCAGTTTTTATTTCTGCTCCACGTCTGAGGTAGTCTATTGGTCAATCAATAAATCAATTAGAGCGAAGAGTATGTGAATCATTCGGCATGCCAATCACGCATGTTGTGATTAAGTTAATCAATCAGTCTGTAACTTTTCATTATATTTTCATAGTTAACAAGTCTGTCATTGAATAAATTAGTTCGACTGTCAATCAATATGTCAATCTCTTATTTTGACAATCCATTAGTGTGCAGAGCTCTCAATCAGCTTTTGAAGCAATCAACTAATCGATCATATAATCAATGGACAAATTTACTACACAGCCACTAAATCAATCAATCCCAGTGTTCAAGCATCAGCTTCACAGTCAAATAATCATTTAACCAGCCTGTCCGTGAATCAATCCACTCGACAGTCAATCAATCTGCTATTGACTTACCTACTTAACAAGTCCATCAGGAATCAATCAAATAAATAGTCAATTTTGAAGTAATCAATGATTAAAATTTACTAAACTTAGTGGCTCGATCAATCACCCAAAATAAACTTTCATATAAGTGAATCATTCAATCAGAAAATCATGAAATCAAATGAATTAGTAAGTCAATCAATAAGACAATCCAATAGTGAATCAACTAGAACTTTAACAACACACAACTATACTAACTACAGGGTATGTCATAGTCGATCATCTGTACCCAAACGCATGTCGCTTGCATTTGCATTGTTCGACACGAATTTAAGTCAAATGCTTTTGGGCCATATCTGTCCCCTCTCTCGCCCCCTCGCTCTGTCTCCCTCACTCACGCAACACAAAAGACAAAGAAAACGAAAATTTAAGCCAATTTTCCAGTTTTGTCGTGGAAAAGCGAACGGCCTGGCGACGGCTTTCAGCCGCTTTTCCAGAGCGCGTTGACAGACTGAAACATCAGACTGAGGCCCGACTCCAGATTCCCAAATCCCCCCACCCCGACCAGATGCACTTTTCCACTTTCCTTTTCGATTTTCGATTTTCAGTTTCCGTTTTGTGCTTACGCAAGACGCATTTTCATTAGGCTTTTCTTTTGGGTTTTTTTTTTTCTGAATTTTCCAATTTTTATATATTTGATATTATTTTCCTGAGGATTCGGCCTGGGATTGGGATTGGGATTGCATAAGGCCCGAACCTAGGCACAATGCGAGCATAATCGAATCTTAATTACACGTTACATGACACTCGGCCCGCCTGTCAAATTTACAAATTGCACTCGGAATGGGTTTCTCAGTCGTCAAACGGAATTCGCGTTGATCCAATCAATGGCCCAATCCGAGACCCACTCGTAGTGCTCCACTTCAGAGCGGCGAGCGGTGGCGGGTGGCGGGCGGCGGGCGGCGAGTGGGTTTTGTGCCCCGACAAGTCGCACATAACTCGGAGTAAAATGCATTTAATGGCTAAGCAAATGAATAAACATAACCTGTAGGGTGGACGGCATACGGGGACGACTGCCAGGATACCCTGTAAAAAGAGTCAGAGGATGGGGAAAACTGAAGAAGGATGAATAAAAGAGTTGATCAGCTTCAAAGCAGCACACATTCATAACAACACACCTTCCATTCTCTTTCTACCTCCCTTCCTTAATCACTCTCTACTTCCCTCCCTAAGTCTGTCTCTCTCTCTTACTCTCTCTGTCTTTCTTTAACGCCTTTCCTCAGACTCTATCTCCTTCTCTTTCCCTCTATGTCTTTTCCTACCGCCCTCAATTATTGTCTCAATGTCGGTACATTCTTATGTATCTCTGTACATTACCTTTCCTCTCATTTCCACAAATTCCCTCCCTCTATCTCTTTCTCTCATTTCTCGCTGTTTGTACTCTTCTCACTCTGTCTTCATCGCATTATCTCTGACTCTCCATGTTTATCTTCCTTCCACTCTATATCGATTTCGATGACAATCTGAACGTCTAACTATATCTCTATCTCTAACTCTATCTCTATCTCTATCTCTATCTCTATCTCTATCTCTATCTCTATCTCTATCTCTATCTCTATCTCTA